>QEPC01004304.1:6713905-6782074 GCA_003113815.1 Sphenodon punctatus | reverse complement strand
TGCACCTTTGGCTTGTGGTTATGGGGTGGGGCCCTGCTCACCTGGAGGGGCTTTCTGGGTGCTGCAATGCCTGCTGGGGGCTATCTGGGCACTGCAATGCCCCCAGCAGGCATTGCAGCGCCCAGAAAGCCCCTCCAGGTGAGCAGGGCCCCACCCCATAGCCACAAGCCAAAGGTGCACGCCCGCGCCTGGTATATAGATCCTGGTAGACATTAGATAAGGACTCTGCTATTTCTTCCTGTCTAGTAGATGGGGAACCATCCGCCATCCTGATTTTAGTTATCAGACTTATTTTGGTGGGCTTTAACCAGATTGGCTAGTAAACAGTCCCTCTTGTTGCTCTTTTCATAGTATAAACATTTGATCTGCCTTAATTGCTGGGCCGTTTTATCAGCCTCAAGGAGATCTCCCCCCCCCCCGCCCTTCAGTTTAGCTATGTGTCTTTGGCCTCTCTTGCTGGGATTAGCTTTATCCTCCAGCAGCAGAATATTTATCTGTGAATACAGGTCCTTTAATTCTCTGGCTCTGTCTCTCTTGCGGAAGGCTACCAGGGAGATAAACTCACCTCTCAGTACTGCCTTAGCAGCATCTCAGAGTGTGAGATGACACGGGGGGATAGCATTGTTCTTCATATAGTCTTTCAAAACTTCAACTCTTTTTTCTTTAACCAGTTGATCTTGTATCAGATTATTAGAGAGGCGCCAGGAGGCTTCCTAGGACCACTTTCTGCCCGCAGTTTTAACCTACCAACGTGATAATCAGTGAACACCACAGGGATGATCATGTAAGATTCCAGACATCTCTCAATACCTGCTGGCAACATTAAAACATGGTCTATTTTGGTATAAGTCCCATGACGGGGTGAAAAAAAAAAAAGTATAATCTCTGTGTTCTGGGTCAAGCACTCTGCTAACATCTTTTAGACTAGCCTCCTGGACCATCTCAGCCACCCTGTTCTGCCACCCAAATTGATTGGCAGGATAGGGTAGTTCATTTTCCTTCCATATTTTGTAGGACACATTGTTTAGGGTACCAGTCAAGGGAACCATCAACGGAGGTCCAGTGCATTCTCGAAACAACCTCCGCTGATCCTCTCCCGGAGGTCTATCAGGCTTTCACAGATGTTTTCAGTGAAAAGGAGGCAACAACCCTTCCACCACACCATCCCTATGGATTGCCCAATAGACCTTCTGGGGAACGGAACCTCCATACAGGTGTATCTATGCTCTCTGAGCCTGAATTACGAATTCTTTGAGACTATGTGAATAAAAACTTATACAGGGGGTTCATTAGGCATTCGTCCTCCCGCGCAGGAGCCCCCTTTTTTGTGTGCCTAAAAAAGATGGAGGGCTACATCCTCGCATCAATTATGCAATCACAGTCAGGAATAGAGGTTACGTAAGGAAAAAGCCTGCAGTTTAAGGAACTGGTTAAGGCAGCATTCCAAATTATACTCAAACTCTAACATGACAGTAAATTGTCACGGTAAGGCAGATTAAAAAATAAGTTACAACTTAACTGAAATTAAACTGCAAATGTGGGGTATGGCGATTGAATGATAGTTATACATGAGAAGGCATACATGCAGTTTAATTTCAGATAAGCCATAAATTTATTTATCTGCCTTAACGTGATAATTTACTGTCATGTTAGAGTATGAGTATAATTTGGAATGCTGCCTTAAGCAAAAAATCTACAGTTTAAGAAACTGGTTAAGTAATTTCCCCTTCTGTTGAAACGTAAGAGTTAGTGTACCACATGTGTCCTTTCCCTTCTGGGCAGGTACCTGTTCACCCCAGACTCACACACGCATTCCGGGGCCCTTGTTTTCACTATGCCTCTTATGCACACATTTTTAAATGCAGATTTTTTGTTTGTTTGGGGGATAGGGATGGAGGAGGCAGTATCCAATCTGAAACATCTTAAACCTGGTTTCCAGAAGCATTTACAAATCTCCTGAATTTTATTAACTAGGGGGGGATTCAGACGTTCTGATTTGTGCGATTTTTAAAAAAAAATGAATGTTTCATGCCTGTCTGAACACCTAAATTCGATTAAATGTAGTCAATATCGCACTAAAGCAATGCGTGTTGAAAAGCTACTCAAACCTACCTTTTTGCTGTCCGTTTTCAATAAATCCGCACTTAACAGCAGTGTGAAAGCAACATCGTACTGGTTTTAACTAGTGTGTAATCTTTTCTGATGTGAATGCAACCGTGCTTCCAAGTGCGCTGTTTTACTCCTGCCCCTACCGGAAGCAGTGAGACCAGCTGGAGCCCTGTAGTTGCCTCGCTGGGTGCAGGCTGCAGCCAGCTTCTCCCCAAAAAAGTTCTTCCCCTCCATGTTTCCCCTCCATGCTTCTCCCCAAAAAAGTTCTTCCCTCCAAGGGACTTTCAATCATCTGCCTCTGCCTCTACCGTAGTGCTGCAGCAGTAGCAGCAGCGGGATACCGGAAAGAAACCAGGGAGAGAAGCAGCGCGCCTCACTATGCGAGGGGCTTCTTTCCAGCAGCCTCAGGCTCTCCGTTTTTATTCCCTGATTCTACAAAGTAGCAACCTTTGCTACAAAGGTTGTAGCAAAGGTTGTTGCAAAGTTTGCAAAGGTTGCAGCAAAGGTTGTAGCAAAGTTGTACTTTGCTACAAAGTAGCAACCTTCCGGCTCCCCACAGGGCACTTCCTGTAACTGACACGTACTGAGCAGCTGGCTAAGCACGGACTACAAAGAAGGTCTGAATGCATTATTTCGCTGTACTTAAAATCGGTATGGCATGCATGTGAATGCAACAGGACTTGTTAACAGCGAACTATTGAGAACCAGTTTTAAAAAATCCAGATAATTGCTGCACGTGTGATTACACCCTAATAGAGGTAAAAATTCAGTCCAAAGCTATTTTACACACAAAACCACAGTCCATTAAAAAAAAAAATTAATAAGATTGGTTTTTACGATTTGTTTGTGGTCATACATAAAGTGAGTGCAGAGCCAGAAACATTAACAGAGCCTCCTGTCCCACTTTTGCTAGGCTATGCTTCTTCCCAACAGGTAACTGCATTGTGCATTTTTCCTCATCTGGGAGGCAGCCCCCCAATCCTTTCTCAAGTTCAGTTCTCAGGGACAGGGGCATAGCAAGGTTTGGAAAAGTCCAGGCTCAGCACACAATTATGCCCCCATTCTCTCTCTCTCACACACACACACACACAGCCCAGCCAGCTGTCACATACACACACAGCTCACATACACACCAGCCAGTGTGTGCTCTTTCACACCCAGCCAGCTCTCTCTCTCACACACACACACAGGACATCTACCCCTTACCAGTTCGGCATGGCTCCAGGCTGCAGTCATAGCGCACACACTGGGAACCATTTCCTTAAGTCTGGTGAGCTTGGACTACACGTAGTCTGAGCTCACCAGACTTTCGGGATGACCCAAGAGTTTGCACGGAGGAGGACAGTTTTAAACGAAGGCAGCATCAGGAAGGAGGTATGTGCAGTTCCTATCCTCCGCCCACCACCACCACCCCACTGCTGCTGGTGGGGTTCAAGTGGGCAGGGCACAGAGCAGTGTAGTGTGCCAGCACGCTGGACAGTTACTGCTGAGGGCAGGGGTGGCTCCTCAGGCAGGCTGGCAATGAGTGGGCCGGCTGCACAGATGGCCAGGGCACCAGGAAGGTGGGCAGTGGAGACAGAGTTAGTTCCTCCCCTAGGCTGCTGCGGAGGGTGGTGGGTGAGTAGGGCACCATACTAAGGCCAGCCCCAGTGGTGGCAGCGGTATTTTAAAGGCCCGTGCTGCCCACGCTGTCTCAGAGCACTCCATGGCCTAAAGAGTCAGCATTCTAGTGTGGGGGGGGGGGGGCACCACTTTAGCAGCTGAAACAGGGCTCGCCAAAGCTACCCTCTTACAATCCAGAGACACCTGATCACAGCTCTAAAAGAAATAGGGGCAAGTAGACAGTTTACTCTAGCTAAACCAGTTAGTAAATGTTAACTGCACTGAGCTGGAAATGTACAAACCTCATCAGACTGGTCACCAACCAGAAGTCTTTGCCCCAATGTCTCCCATTGAACAGCATTGGGTGTTGTTCAATGGAACCTTGCAGCCGCCTTAATTATAGAGCCATGACTGTGGCTCTATAATCTGTTACCGCTCATACCAGAATTACTAAAAATAGATTTCAGGGTGCTACTATTGTCACCAAGCTGAACCTCCAGGGCGCGTATAATTTATTACGCATTTGGAGACAAATGGAAGACGGCCTTTCCGACCAGGTATGGACATTTCAAATACCTAGTAATGCCTTTTGGATTGGCTAATGCTCCAGCTGCCTTCCAGCATCTCAAACGATAATTTCCAAGACATCCTGAATATTTCTGTAATTGCCTACGTTGATGGCATTCTGATTTTCTCTTCCACAGAAGATGACCATATACACCATGTTCATACTGTGTTGGGGAGACTGAGATAATAATTTGTACTGCAAGTTGGAAAAATGCACCTTTTGTTTACACGCTGTGGAATTTCTAGGTTTTGTAGCGACACCCCAAGACATTCGCATGGACAATAAGAAAGTGAAGGTCATTCAGGAATGGCCCCCACCACATATCTGTTAAGTCCTTATAATGATTTTTAGGGAGCACAAACTATTACCGCAAATACATCCCCAATTATGCAATGACTACAACTCCAACACAGTTGTTGAAAAAGGAACATCAGTACGTATGGGTGAAAGAACAAGCAGCAGCCTTTGACTTACTAAAACTTGCCTTTATGCAAGCCCCTATTTTGCAACACCCAAATTTTGAGAAACCCTTTATCATCAAAATGGATACATCTGGCGTAGCTATAGGTGCTGTACTACTGTAAACAGCAGATGAAGGGGAAAGCATCTTACCCTGCACCTTTTACTCATGACAACTTACAAGTACAGAAAGGAATTACACAATTTTAGATCAAGCCAACCTTTGAATCCTGGCAGCATTATTTAGAAGGTGCATGGTATTCCGTAGTCATTATTACCGATCATAAAAATTTGACATGCCTACAAACTGCATGTATCACTAATGCATGACATGCCCGATGGGCATTTTTATTTGCTCATTTATGTTCCAAATCCAGTATCAACCCAGCCACCAGAATGTTCTTGCAGATGCCTTATCCAGGTGTCATGAACAGATAAGCCCTCAAATAGACCGAGGTAACCTCTTATTAGATGGTAAGGTATTTGCTGCAACTTGTGTGTCACTCTCCCATTTCCGACAATTATCACGCCAAGAAGCAACAATAGCAGCTGACCCGAAGTATGTACTCCAACAGGGACTATATTTTTGTAACGGCAAGATCATTGTACCCCATAAAGTATGAAAGTACATTCTTTGGGCCCAGCAGGATACCCCTTTGGCTGGACACCTGGGGCAGCAACGCACCTTGGAACTCATCCAACGACATTACTGGTGGCCGTCCAGAATACAAGACAAAGGCTTATGTGCTCGGATTCATCATATGTGCAGGCTTCAAAATGCCACACCACCACCCACAGGGACTCTTGGAATTGACACTGTTACCTCAAGGCCCATGGCAACGAATTGGGATGACTTGATCATAATTTTGTGACTTTGGTAAGTCTATGATACTTTCTTAGTTACAATACAATAGATCATGTCACAAAGCTAGGTCATTTCATTGTATTCCAAGGACTTTGCTCTGCGCCACAAACAGCGCTTTTAGTTCTGCAGCACGTTGTTAAGTTACATGGGCTACCAATACACCTCATCACCAACAGAGGAACACAATGTGTGTCTCGCTTTTGGAAAGCATTGTTTGCAGCTCTTTGAGTAAGATTCAGCCCTACCACGGCTTATCATCCACAAGCTAGTGGCCAAGTAGAACGTGTAAACCAAACACTAGAACAATAGTTTCATTGCTATGTTGATTACCTTCAAGACAACTGGTATGAGTTTTTACCCATAGCGGAGTTCACATATAACACCACCCTGAATGCATCTTTAGGCTCTTCCCCCTTTTTCGGTCACCTATGGATACCATCCTCGGTTATGTTTCCCTGAAATAACTTTTGTTTTGGTCCCTGCCGCAGGTGCTTTAGTCCTACAGCTGCAAAAGGCTCATGCTCATGTGCATGCTATGCTTACCACAGCCAGACAACACTATAAAAGCCAAGCAGACTGCACGCATAACATCGCTCCCCCCTTCCAACCAGGGGATCTTGTATGGGTGGATCGTCGACACTACCCGTCGTTACGACCATCTCCTAAGTTAGATAACAGGTACATGGGGCCTTTCCCTATTCACCAACGACTCAATGATGTTACACAAAAGCTGAGGAACCAGTAAAAGGGTGTTAGCCCCATACTACCCTTGCCCCCTTAACCTGGGTCCCTTTCTTCTCCCCCCCCATCCAAATCACTTCCCTTAGTGTGTGTGCGTGCACACGGGTGTGTGTCAGGGAGGAGCTACTCCTATTACTGCTTCCCCATGATGATCTTTGGCTGGGCTTCCATCCATCAGCCACTATAGGATCTTGAGGGACTGCATTAGATGCAACCCACACCTTGTGGATAGGTGTGCGTGAGCTTCTTCCTCCTTCGGCCCCCCGTTTCTCCTACAGGGCCTAACACTGATTAAAAAAAACCCCAAATCTCTGTTTTTCTGTGATTAAATGTGAATGCTAGTTGACTTCTCCTTACCCCAATTTATATATAGGTACGAGTTAGAAAACCATATTTTATTGTAATATTTTCATGTGTATGTAGTTTTGCAGCTACCTGTCCCACCAACAGTCCCCCACAAAACAAAAAAATGATGGTCTATGGTATCCCTCCAAATGCAGAGCCTCTCTTCCCCCCCACAGCACATGCTTTTAGGTTGCTTCCCTTTCCCTGCCCCACACTCGCTGCCTCTTCCTCCCAGCCTGGTCCCAGACCTCTCTGCCAACCAAAAAGGGGGACCATACAGAAGCTGGCATTTGAAGCTGCTGCTATGGGCCCATTTAGGCCCATCTTCTGTCCCCTCTTCCCAAGGCCTAGAAGATCCGACTGCTCCAATTCATAGTTCCCATGCCCACCCAACCCACAGGAGGTTGGTGGCACCCCTCTAAATACAGAGCTCCTGCCCCTCCACATCACCTGCCTTTAGGTTGCTTCCCCTCAGCTCCACTCCACATCTTTACTGCCCCGTGCTCACTGTGTCCTCCTAATCCTTGATTAGGTTTATCTAAATGACAATCATGGATTAGTCAACTATTCCTTGATTAGCTCCACAGAGTCCTACATCAAGACCTGACATCCTCTCTAGGCATTTCTGCCTCTATGGTATCTAGGGGCCAATGACTGTGGGGCAATCGTATTACCTCCGTCATCATTCTGCAATGCATTGCGGAGTGCCAAGTTTAAATACCTGCAGAATAACGGGATGTTACCATTTTCTTCAACTCAGAAAAAGAAAAATCAGCTTTTCTTCAATCCATCAGTGCACTGAACACAAGCGAAAAGCACTATGGGATTGAAATTCATCCTGGAGACTCTAATTCCTGATTAATAGCAAGTTTTTGTTCCGATGAACTATGTCGGATTAAAATGATCACGGAATAGAATGTCAGTCTAAACAGGCACTACTTTGTAATCACTAGATAACAATCACAGATTAGTTCTCCTAATCAAGGATTAATTTGTCCATCTGAAAATGTCCATAGCTGATCAAATTATTCCCTGATCTAACTCTCAAAGTTAATAGGATTGCTCCAGGTGCAGTTTGGCTGGTGTGTGTGTATATATATATATATGAATTCCAGCAGTGTGTGGCATAGTGTATCTACAGCAAGTCTCTCAGCCTTGACCCAAGAGGGACCTAGTTATCTATTTAAATACTCCCTTAAACATGGTTTGATGAATTCTGGTCTGACTTCTGTAAATCTCTCGTCTTATCTCATTTCTGTTTGTTCCTTTTTACTGTAAACATCCTCCACTCAAGTTAAAATAACAGAGTGTCAGTTATACGGACTTGGTTCTTTGTTACTCATTTGCTAAGAGAAGCTACTGTTAGTGACATTCACCGTCCTTGATGCTCAGTTTAATTTGCTCAAAAGGGGTTTTTTTTTTAGTGTCTTCAGTGCCAGACTGGATATTAACTATAAAATTCCCACTGACTTTAAATAGGCCAAGCCTTCAATCCACAAACCACTTGAAAGGGGCTATGCCAAAATAAGTAGCTTGTGGATGTCAGCCTAAGTTTATAATGTCTAAATAATTAACTGTTTAAAGTTTAAATGCCCATATATAGGGACACAAAAAAAGTTAGGAAACTTTTTAAATGGATACAACATTTTTATTAACCCAAAGCAATAATTCCAAAGGGCCTATTTAATAATTGATCATTTCAAATCCACACAGCTTCAGGATTTTTCTCACAAGCAGCCATTTCTGGAAAGCTTACAAAATATTTATATAATTAGTAACTTAGTGAAGAGGATGTTTTGTAATCCTAGAAAACATATTGTCCTTTTGACCACATGACAGCTGTTTTATAGAAGACAAAACCCCTCTGTGTTTCACGGCCTACTTTCTGTTTTTTGGACAATTTGATAATCTCTTATGAATTTTTTAATTTATCTTTTTAACCACATTGTTGCTGGGCCTACTCCTAAAGGAACTTTGTTGTTGCAAATCTTTGCCGTCCTTTCCAGTTCTAGGCTTGCTCACTGTGTGCCTTTAGACACAACAGCAAGGGGTGGTGGAATGTGTGTTGACACCATTCCCTGGCCCACATTTGCCACCAATTAGCCCCTGTTGTTGTTTTCCATGTCCAAGGGCTAATCAGCATCCTGCCTGCTACTCCTGCCAGAAGCTCTCCTGGCAGAAGCAGTCCCATGGAATTATGGGAGTTGTAGTCCATGCAGGAGAGCAGTCAGGTCTTCCCGATCCTCCGCTCTGCTGCAGCTAAACAATCGTTTCTTCACTGCTCACCCCACCCTTCCCCCAGGTGCTGTGGGAGAGCGTATGGACAGTGTGCAGCAAAGAACAAGCGGTTTTGTGGCAGTGCGGAGTGGAGGATTGAGGGCAGACAGATCAGAAATGGCTGTGACCACACCACCCATTTTCTTTAGACACAACGTTAGTCATGGGGACAGGGGAAACACTCAGTTGCTGCACCCAATACATCCATGCAACAAAACAAGAAGTTAACAGGAGGCTAACGGGGCAAGCCAGTCACCAAAAATAGTGACAGTGCTTCGACAAAACATACACATAGCAAACATCTGATCGCCATTGTGTCTAAAGATACCCACTGGTTTCATCTCTCTCCCTTGCAAAAATGCACACTTGGTAGGATGGGGAAGTTTGCATGACCCTAGGTTTGAGGACTAAGATCTATGCTGATGGAACTTTCAATTCCCAATGGGGCTACCCAAGCCAGAAAAACTGAAATATAAAGAGCTGAGCAATAGCACTTACTCTTCAACATAAAACCCAATAGCTACTTAAGGCCAGCCACTCTTTGACTGGCATCTTTCACATTTATTTATTTATTCAATCTATTTATATCCCACCCCTCCTGAAAACAGCTCGGGCCGGCTAACAATTTTAAAATATAAAAAATACAACAATATAAAATTTAAAACAATCATAATATTAACAATTAAACAGGGCTAGGCCATAATAAAATAAATAAGGGCAGGAGGAGATTAAAAAACCCCTAACCCACCCTGCCCAAAGGCCTGGGTGAACAGCCAGGTTTTGCAAACTCACCAGAATGTTAAGAGACTTGGGGCCAGGCGAGCTTCCTTCGGGAGGGAATTCCAAAGGCATGGCCTGGCCACCGAGAATGCCCTCTCCATTGTGGCCCCCCGCTTAACACGGGGGACCTCCAAGAAGGCACCCCCGGCAGACCCATGGAGCCACTCTGGGGCAGGGAGGCCGAGGCGGTCCCTGAGGTACAAGGGGCCCAGATCGTGAAGGGCCTTATAGATCAATACCAATACCTTGAACCTGGCTTGGCACACTATTGGCAACCAGTGCAGAGTCCAGAGCACAGGTGTTATGTGATCCCGGCGGCCCATCCCCAACAGGAGCCGGGCTGCCGCATTCTGCACTAGCTGCAGCCTCCGATCCAGGAACAAGGGCAGCCCCACGTAGAGCACATTGCATTGCAGTAGCACATACAGATAGGGTGCAATTGTAACCCTGTTGAAGCCAAAAAGGTATTTCCCCCTCCCCCATTGACTTTAATAATGCTAGGGTTGCACTCAAAGTAACAACACAGTAGTGAGCTGTAACAAGCTCACTCCCAGCTTGCCCTTTGCATAGGGTATTTTGCTTTGACCTGTGCCCCAGTCCTCCCAAACAGGCACCAAATACACAGTTCTACCAAGAAAGCAGTTCTCCAAAATGCCCAGGGTTTCTTCAAGGCTTTCCACTAGCAAGGGACTCATTTTATGTAAAATCCTAAACACAAATCAGTCCCATAAACATAAAACCTTCCTTACCCAAGCCCACCTGGAAATGTCTCTTACTACCAGACTTCCCTGATAACTGTGTCATACAACGAACTGGAGCTTTTTCTTCTCCCCTGTGGTCAGCTGACTTCACAGCTGCCCATCTTCCATTTAGTACAGCTGGGAAGGTTTAGCTGGCTAGGATCAGGGAAGCTGAGTCTATTAACCACTTGCAGGACAAGGTCATCCTGCTACACAAATGCGTTTAAGTCCACAGCAAACTCCCCTTGGCTTCAATCAGTGAAGATTGCACCCTAAAAGCAGAAGAATATTCTTTACAATTTGTATTAATTTCCCCCCCATGCTCAGTAACGAACTAAGGTGCATTTCTGAATGTCCATAGTTGCTTTGGAATACAGTAGATGCTTCATAAATACAGAGAGAAGGAACATGAAAGTAACGATCTTAAGTGCTCTGCAAAACGCCATTCAGAAGTTCAGTGCCATGAACCTGAGATGACTCTACTGCTGAGCAAGGTAATGACACAGCTCCACTAGTACAGTTAGCAGAGGAAGCCACTGTATAAACCTGTGGGTAGCAGGACACAGGAGTCCAGATAATAATCCCTTTCTTCAGCCTCTCTTATCCTTTGTATTTACTGTACCTGCCTTGAAGTCCTCATAGGTTGCCATATATGCACATTTTTAGAGGACACATGAGAAATACAGGTTGCAGGGCTGCATTGTTTCCAGTGCAGCCCTGCAACCTGTATTTCTTATAAGTCACCTCTAAAAATGTGCATATATGGCAACCCTAGTAAGGGATACCAACATGGCATTATAAGGACAGGGTAAAAAGGGAGTCAGTGTGGGCTAGTGTCATTTGTATTCTCTCATGATCCAGGGTTGAGCTCTCCACTTCCTCAATCCCTACACATGGCATTATTAGCAAACATTAATTTGTTAAATAAAGAAAAGTTAGTGAGAGAGGGAATCCGGGGTGCTTCCTCAGAAACAGAGAACCTATCTGAGCCCTGGAAGCAGACCTGGGTGGAGATGCCCCACAAATCAAGCAACCCTTTTTAAAATGGCAGCAGCAAAGCTAAAAGAAGCCAAATGATGAGCATTTTCTGCATTGTGCTGTCTTATTTCTAGCTCTTTTGGCTTCTTATCACATTGACTCTGTTTAAAATGAAAGGAATGTATAAAGTTGGCTTCTCCAACTTTTCAGTGTTTAACTCTGGTTCAATTAAATACTTACGGATGTGTACAAAGTGAAAAATGAGGTTACAAGAGGTTAATGCTTTAATGCTTTTAACAACTTTTAGCCACATGGCTGCATTTTGTCAAATGGAGAATGAGTTTGTCCCAGCAGGAAAAGCACGGACAGGAACAAAGTGATGTGCTCCCAAAAGAGTAAAGCTGCTACCTCTTGGGCAAACACATGGGGGTATCAAGAAGTTGGAAGTGTTTGACAAGGAGTTACCCCCTTGTGTGAAACAGGCAAAGATGGATTATTGGCAGAGGTGGGACTGAGAATTTGTACAGTAGGCAAGGCCTAAAGGCCAAATGCAGTCCATGCCTAGTTTTTATTTGACCCCTTTCCAGTTCCTGGATCTGGTCTCTAAATCCAATTCCTACCTCTAAGCACTAAAAAACTGAACTCAGGGAACGATAGCAAAGATAAGGGCATGCACATAGGTATAGGGACAAATCCATAGCAGTGGTGTAACCAAGATCTCTCAAATAGGGGGAGACTTTCCTGGGGGGGGGGGGCGCACAACCAGAAGGAGGGCAGTAGCAGACAGAAAGAAGAGAAAAACAAATGAGAGGGGGGTTGGGGGTACAGCCCCAGCCCTAGCTCCACCCTTGGTTATGCCCCTGATCCATGACACAGATTCATGATCTGGACCCTCCTCTTTTTGATGCACCCCCTAAGCACCTCTTGCCCCAACCTCTGTGCAGCCCTTAGAGCTTGTACTAATTTTCAATGTGATCTCCAGAAAGGAAAAGGTTCCCCATTCCTGCTGTAAGCAAACACATCATTGCTCAGAGTGGGTCATGGGGAGAATGCAAAACCATTCTCATGATGAAATTAACTTGGATTAAAGCTGTATAAACTCAAGAATGTGTATTGAGGATTTTTTAATCCTTCTTGGAATCCAAGTAAACCTAAACTTGTGCAGTGGGTACAAATTGGTGCAGCTTTACTGGAATGCTAATGCTGTGTGAAACACCAAACTGAAATTATTATTGCAGAGTAAAAGTGAAACTTACACGACTATAACACCTCCGTAAAACCAAGGATAATCCCCAAGACTGGCCCCAGACACCTTTGATCATTGCAACTGCATGGGCTAGTGTAACAGGGCAGCTCCCTGTGAGCCTATTGGAGCCCTGTTCCAGAGCTGCAAGTATCTAGATACTGTCAGGCATTAGCTTGTCGGAGCATGCCAGTAGGGACCAAGAACCTGGCTGAAGGTCTAAGTCCTGGGGCATGCTCAGTAGAGCTTTGAATTGATAGTTGAGGCTGTCTACAGACATTTTCAGTAGACACAGGGAGAACTGAGCATGCTCGGGGCCTATAAAGGGCCAGAACTCAATTGCGAGAGAAGGATGTAGGAGCAGGAACTAGTGCTGGGGGGCACCCTGCTCCAGGGAAGAAACCCTGTTTGAAGGGCCTGTTCTAAGCAGGTGGGGCGTGCCCAGGTTGGACTATGGTGGAGCATTCATAGGCCTTGGCTGTGATGGGTGGTAGGAGGCCAAGGGTGGGGTCCCTACAGGGGAACCCCACAGAGTGCACCCCCCCCAACTTGGGTGTTACAGCCAAGTTTGAAGGCAGAATAGGCATGGCAGCGGGGTTGCTAATTCCCCTAGGGATGCCCCAGTGCTCCCATGTGGCCCTGGAAAGACCCCCTGCTACAGCCAGCTACTTCTTTGTGGTGTCCAAATGGCAGACAGAGTGCTGGAGGTGGGAGTAGGGTTGACATCTTTTGCTGAAGCCATTCTCAGGTACCTGTCCTGAAAGAGTGGGTAAGTGAGCAACTGCAGGAGGCTCTCTATCTAGTTCAGGTCCCTTTACACTGTGCTGAGCAGCAGATTCAATTTTGGACGCTGCAGGAGCCATGGCTGAAGGTGCAGAGATCCTGTTAGGAGAGTTGCATCTCCAGGCTCCTTCAGGTCATGCTCAGCCTCCATAGACCACACTACAGTCTCTAGCACCAGTCTCACTGAAGGGACCCTTCTCAGTCAAAAACATATCCAAGGTGGAGATGGTGATGAGAGAGGGGAAGGAAACTGATCACTACTTCAAGAAGGTCCAATTCCTGGACCTTGGGTCAGGTGGCCAACCAAACTCTGAAAAAGACTCCCGATTCTTAGACTGTCCAGGTTGTAGCAACCCTAACTCGGAGGGGTGGCAATAAATACATAGAAGGGGGAAGAGAGGCAGAAGTGAAGAGCAAAGATATCAGGATGACAGGGAGGAGAATGAAGACACCAACACCTTCTGTGACCCAACTACCCTCTGGCAGTGGAATCAGCACTACCAAAGAGTCTACAAGCCAACTTAGCCAAATCCCCTGCTTGTGTATCCATGCTGGAGTGTAGCCAGAAGTGAGACCCTTTTCAAATGGGCCAGCAGTGAGGGGGTATGTGTGGAGGCCGCAGCAGGTGGGTGGTGTGTGGGCAGCCCATCACACGGATGCCCACCCATCTCCACACACAGATGCCGTCTGTTGTCTCCAGTGCCTCCATGTGTGGACGATGGGTGGAGGTGGGTGGAGCACAGGAGAACACACGCACCCCCAGCCACCCGTCGTGGCTGTCACACGGCCACCCACCCACCTGCGAGGGGTGGGGCGTTCATGCAAAAAGAGCCTGAGTTTGGGCCTGTGATGTTATCACAACTTTATTTGTAAAAAATGAATTGCTGGGGCCCAAGCCCCACCCCAGAAGCCACGTCTTCCTGACCCAGAGCTTGTCAGAGCAGGAAATCAAACCCTATTCCTCAGTTAGCAATCAAAACACTGGACCTACTTGCCTCTTTACAGCTGAACATAAAACAGTTCTTGTGATTTAATCTATGGCCCTTTTTACACAGGCAGTGGTGGTGGGGGGGGATGGGTGTGCTGGCGTGGTGGTGGGGTGTCCTTTCACACGGACACACACCCATCTCCACCCATGGAGTCTCCTCTGCTTTCTTTGATGGCTCCGTGGGTAGAGATTGGTGAGTGGAGATGGGTGTGCATCGGAGCACGCATGCACCTCCACCCGCTGCCCGTGGTGTTCACATGGGCGAACACCAAGTGAACACCCATTCCCCCACCCACCGCCACGCTGTTTCCACGCTGTTTCCACCCATTCCCCCACCCACCGGTGGAACACCCTCCTGCACACCCAGCCGGGGGGTGTGTGTGTGGAGGGGGGGGCACATCTATGTAAAAACGGCCTATATGATGAAGGAGGTGGAGCAAGAAAACAAAAGAAATCATCCAGGTTTCTGGCTTTCATTTCCAACCCTAAAATGGCCAATATCAGCCTTTTCCTGGCCTTTCACATTTCAGTGTACACATTCCCACTAGGAACATTTCCTGGGGCTCAATCAGCCCTCCTTGAATTTAATTGCTGGGGCTAAGTAAGGTGGCCATACCTCCCCTTTAAACGAGGACACTTATGAAAAATACATGTTGTAGGGCTACACTGGTTCCAGTGCCGTCCTGTACCATGTATTTTTCATAAGTGTCCTCTTTTAAAGGGGAGGTATGGCAACCCTAGGGCTAAGCTCTGGCAAGTCCCCCATCCCCCAAATTAAGCCTAAATGAAGGCTGTTTTCAAACAAACACTCTAATGCCGTCATTATTTATAAAACCAGCATTATAGTCACGTGGTTTCATTCAGGATTAAGTGCTCAGATGATCATGGTCATGCTGCTATAAATCATTAAACCGGTATAGCCATCTCAATGCTTTTGCCAGTTTTGGGGTTGCAAGGAGCACTCCATCAATCCCATGGTTGGGTTCACTGTAGCTGAATTTCCCCTCCTGCCACTCCTGGAGATGGCAGGGCTCTGCTGTTGTGCCCGCACCACCCACATGAACAGACAGAGACAAGCTCTGGGGTAAAAAAGGCCTTGGCCGCAACTTTATTACAACATAGCTTACACATATGAAACATACAACCATAGTAAAGAACGTGTGTGCATAATAGCGGGGAGGAACCATGCTACATAAAGCAGGCCAGGGGGGTTGAGCTATATCTCACCCTCCCTGCCCGGGTGAATCAGCCCTTCGAATTCACCCTCTGCCTGGGTCAGGGCGGGTTAGCAGCCCCAAACCAGCCATTCCAAGCCTGGGCTGGGGCCCCACCTTACAACCCTCCCGCTCCCCAAGTGGTAATGGGTACAAGTGCGACCCGTCAGCTCATAGGGAGCCTTACCACAGCACGGTTCCTACCCCGCTAACCGCCATGAAAAGGGGGGATGCAGCGCTACTCCACCACTTTCCCCCACACAGGTAACCCAAAATATAAACGTATGGCAGCCCGCAAGGCCCCCAACCAGAACATGTTCCCCTGAACCGATAAATGCACCCCGTCGCATAGGAAGAGGTCTGCCTGCTGGCTCACAATCCTTTCGTGGTGCACCACCTGGCCCCCCAAGCGCCTGATAAACGCTTACATGGCCCTGTTGATTTTGCGTTTGGCGCGTTCAATCTTGCCTTGCGCATTGGCGTACCACCAAACCCTACAGGCAAGCAAATCAGACCACCAAATGAGTGCTCGTGGCCACTGAGCCACCAATCCAGAGATGTCAACCTTCATTGCGCCCGTGAGTTCCCATGCGCTGCGCAATCTGAGATCGCTTTCCCCCAGATGGATGATCAGGATGGTGGGCGGCCCGAATCTTTCGGCCCTGCAGTGGAGCAACGGCATCAGCTGCTCCCGGCGCATACCACTGCGCCCGAACCAGTGGAGGCGGGCGTGCAGCCCACAACCGAGTTGGGTACCAAAGTCAGTTTGTCGCGTGGCATTCGGCCCACTACACAATGCTGTGCCCGCAGATCCACACACTTGGCAACCAGTCAGTGCCTGCAGATAACATAAAACAATAGTAGTATTATAATCCTGTCGGGGCGACTGCTTGGGGGACGAAAGGCCTCACATAGGTGAGATAGGCCCCGGACCGCCATCGGCCTATAGCCATGATCTGCAATGTTCCCAGGCCCCCTGCCGCTGCCGTGGAAGTCGCTCCGATGCTAAAAGAGTGTGACCCGTAATCAGCAGGTGACAGTCCCAGTGCCGCCAACCCTTTCTTAAAAACGGCCTGAAATTGGAATTCTGTCAAATGTGTCCCACCAGAATGAATGAAGAGAGGGCCCTCTAAAGGCAGACAAACATGCAAGTACTCCCCCATCGCCGCCACCGGGCACACTAGCCCTATCGTGGCTCAGTGCAGCGTCAATTGCTGGCCCCTCCCCCCTTGGTCGGTCTTAGATTGCTGAATTGTGATGGTGATAGCGTCGGGGGCACAATTTACATCCCTGATCTCCAGGGCCAAACCCCTACGATCGGCCTGTGATGTGCAATGCCCCGAAAAATGCAATTGAAAAGGCAGCCCTGAAAAGCGACCCCTTGTAGGGGGACGAGCAAATGCGGGGCAGTGCCGCCGACAAGTGAGCCAGTGTGTCCACTGAAACTGGTTGGCGAGTATCCCTACATGGGCCCCGCATCCTGGCCCAACCGTCAACAGCTCTGCGAAGCCGATAGATCGCACACGGGTCGGCCATCCCTTGCACCTTACTGAAAAAGGCAATGGCCACCAGGTGACACCGAATGGTGCGAGACGCCGAACCATGGCCACTCAAGTGCTCCGCAAACCACTCCACTTGACAAGTTGGGATGGGCCAAGACTCCTGCAACCCGTGGGTTGAGAGGAAGCTATGGAATTCCTGGAAAGAAGACACGTAGGCTCATCATGTAGAGTTCAAAATGACGGCTCTAACACCCTCATCTATCCTTCGCTCCCAAGATTCCACAAAGCCTCCAGCATCGCCTCTGGGTCAATGTTAGCGCTGGGCGCCAGGGAACGGAATCGCTCCATCTGAAAATGAGATAGGGAATCAGCAATTTCATTGTGAACACCGGGCACGTATTTGGCACAAAAATACATATTAATGGAGAGGCACTCCAGCACAAACCAGCAGAACAAGACCATAACTCTGCTGGATTTACTGGACTGGCGGTTGATCACCTGCACCACCGCCTGGTTATCGGACCAGAAGCACATGTGGGAGTCCCCAAAGCGATGGCCCCAAAGTTCCAATGCCACCAGGAGTGGGAAGAGCTCCAGGAATGTTATATCCCTGATAAGGTCACTGGCCACCCAGTCTGCTGGCCAGCGTTGGGCGCACCAGCTACCTTGAAAGAACACCCTGAAGCCAATCCCACCAGCAGCGTCAGATACCACCTGCATGTCGGCTTCTAGTAGCCGTTCCTCCCGCCACAGGAAAATCCCATTGTAGTTCTGGAGGAATGTAAGCCACACCCGGAGGTCCGCCTTGATCCCACTAGTTATGCGCACGTGATGGTGGGGAGCTGTCAGCCCTGCAGTTGCCCGGCTGAGTTGGGCACAGAAAGCCCGGCCCGGGGCTACCACCCTACATGCAAAATTGAGATGACCGAGTAAAGTTTGCAATGTCCTCAGTGTCACCTTCTTGGCGGCCAGAGTGTCTGTGAGCAGTCCCCGCAATGTGGCCAGTTTGTCCGAGGGGAGACTAGATGTTCAGGACACTGTATCAATGATTATCCCTAAAAAGGAGATGCATGTCGCGGGACCCTCAGTTTTTTCGTCGGCCAGTGGGACGCCTAATTCGCCCGCAACCGTAGCAAACACACCCATCAGATGGGCACAGTCCCGGGTACCTGCCCACCCTGAGAAGAGATAATCATTGAGATAGTGTGATATGGAAGGTAAACCAGCACGGGCCTTAACTGCCCAGTCCAGCATAGTGCTGAAACGCTCGAATGCCGCGCAGAAAATGGCGCAGCCCATGGACATGACTTTATCATAGAAGAACTGACCGTTAAGTGAGAACCCCAACAGGTTAAAATCCCTCGGAGATACCGGCAGGGGGCGGAAAGCTAACTTTATGTCACACTTCCCCATGAGTGCCCCCCTGCCACATGCCCGTACTGTGTGCATGGCTGCATCAAACGATGTGTATTGCACTGAGCATAGCGTGGGGTCAATCCCATCATTAACAGAACTGTCCTTGGGGTAAGACAGATGGTGTATCAAACGGAACTCCCCGGGTGCCTTTTTTGGCACTATCCCCAGCGGGGAGCATCGCAGGGGGGAGAACGGTGGGGAGTCATATGGACTTGCTACCCTCCCCGCCTCAATCTTCTTACATATCTTATTCCCCACTATTCCTTCCATTCCCCATACAGACTATCCCTGGCAGGGAGCATCGCAGGGGGGAGAAAGGTGGGGAGTCATATGGACCTGCTACCCTCCCCGCCTCAATCTCCTTACGTATCTTATTCCCCACTATTCCTTCTATTCCCCGTACAGACTTAAGGTTCTGAGAAATCATGTCAACCCACGACTCCGTGTATGGGATCTCAAAACCCTCCGAAAACCCCCGCCACAAATAGTCAGCGTCGACCCTGTTCGGGTAACGCTGCAGAAGAGGGCGGAGAACTTCAAGCCTTATTGGCGTAGGTGCCAGATCCAGCTCCCCCACCTGGTTGGTGTGACCCACCGCCCCCATGTCGTTCCCACTTCGTGCCCCCCGTTAGCAAACCTTTGCCTTTGTGATTCAGGGCGCCCCTTATGGCAGGACGAGGCGGGGTGACCACCTCCGCAGCTGGAGCAGAAATGAGAGTATTTGCACCGGGAACGAAAACACCCCTTCCCATTGTACGCCCAGCATACTTGCCTGCCAGAAGATTTCCTTGAAGGCCCCGGGATCACTACTCCGCTCCCCGTGTGTGCCAGTAACAGGGCGGTGCGGAGCAGTAATTTGGGAATGCAAATTATATTCAATAATGTCCCAGCGAGTGTGTGGGTTAGATGCTGCCCTACGACGAAACATCTCGTCGTATTCCAGCCAGGTCGACTCCCCAAAATCACTATAGGCCTTCTGGATGGCTGCGGTGTACTGAATTAACTGCCAAGCCCTATTCAGGAATTTGTACCACCCCCACCTCCCATGTAAAAATAAAAACAAGCGGACCAGTTCTCCCAAGTCCTGGGTACCAATGGCTTCTTTCGCTTGCTCTTATCTCCTTTATCAGCGTCCGTGCTCCCGTCGCCCGGCTCATCCCCGTGCAACAACATAAAAATATCGAGAAACTCACCTCTCCATGTTTTCTCCTTGGTTGTCGAAGACAAGTGATCGCTGGGCAACGAGATGGGTATGGCGTAGGCATGCAGACCCGGAGTAAAACCAGGCCGCCTATAAGCAACCTGCGCCTCAGCACAAACTGCCGTTGTGTCCCACACAGGGATGGCCGAACTGGCATCTAACGCCAACATGGCCGATTTCTCCCAGTACCACTGTGAGATCTGCCCTCCAACCGCAGGACTGGGCACCGCTGTTGTGCCCGAGCCACCGACCTGGGTCCCCAAGTCCGCACCCCCGGTGCTCCCTGCACCAGCAACCGTTGGCCCGGCTGTGATGTCCGCATTGGCAACCTGAGCCAGGACCCCTGGGCCCGGGCCCCCCCCAGTACCTGCCACTGCCGGGCCTACTGCCCTTTCCACATTATAACTGTGTGTGCGGCTCCCAAGACCCACAGATCCCCCTGGGCCCACGGACCCCACAGTGCCGACAACTGCGGAACCCGTGGACCCCTCACCTTGGTCAATCGGCACAGCCATCATCCTAGTTGCCCGATGTGCGTCTGTGGAGGCTGCTCTGGTCCCTCCTGCCAGACCATCGGTGTCCACCTCGGGTAATTCCCCCCGGCTCTCCCCACGATGTGCGACTGCCTTGGTACCATCTGTCTTGCTTCCAGCAGGCTGGGTTCCTTTTCGATTCCGCCGCTGCTTTGGGGGAGGAGGGGCCCCTGCCGACTGTTCCTCGTTCTGAGCCTGAACCGTCAGTATTGCGATGGCAATCACCCGCGTGATGTCTTGCATTGTGTACTAGGGAGTGCTGTCTTGCTGCCCCTGCCATTTCCATTCTTGGCACCCTTGCCACCCCGAGCGGATTTAGCTGGCGACATGATGAACCTGCAACTTGTACTGAGAAAGTAAAGAAGAGCCTCTGTTAACAGACAGGAAGGTGAGTACGGGTCCCTTAACAGCCCCTTCCGGGGCCCTTAAAGTTAACCCGAACGCCACCGGGCGCTGGTACTCTGCGTGGGGACTTCTCCCCCATCAGCCCCTAGTGGGGCCTTCCAGGCCCTTCCGGGTCCCTCACATCCCCTCCAGGGGGGTTTTTAATTTTAATTGACCGCCGCCGCTCTGCGTGGCGGTGGCACTCCACATGGGGATTTCCTTCCCCCCCCAGCCCCTACTGGGGCTTGTAAAGCGTAACTGAGCGCCACCACTCCACATGGCGGTGGCGCTCAACATGTGGAGTGCCCCCCCAGCCCCTACCAGGGCCATTAAGATTTTTCAGAGTGCTACTGCTCTGCATGGCGGCAGCGCTCCACCTGGGGATTCCCCCCCCCCCCCGCCAGCCCCTACCGGGGCTGCTAAAGTGTAACTGAGCGCTTCGCATGGCGGCGGTGCTCCACCTGGGGATACCCCCCAACCCCCCGCCAGCCCGTACCAGGGCTTCTAAAGCTTAACTGAGCGCCTCTGCCCCGCATCGCAGCGGCGCTCCACCTGGGGATTCCCCCGCCAGCCCCTACCAGGGCTTCTGAAGTTTAATTGAGTGCCGCCGCTCTGCATGGCAGTGGCGCTCCACATGGAGGATTCGCCCCACAAGCCCCTCCCGGGGTTTTTAAAATGTAATTGAGCGCTGCCGCTCCGCATGGTGGCGGTGCTCCACAAGGGGATTCCCCCCCCGCCAGCCCCTACCGGGGCCTTTAAATTGTAACTGAGCACCGCTGCTCTGCATGGCGGCGGCGCTTCAACTGGGGATTCCACCCCAACAGCACCTCCCGGGGGGTTTAAAATGTAATTGAGCGCTGCCGCTCCACCTGGGGATTCCTCTGGCAGTAAGTTCCACAAGTTAATGGTATGCTGAGTGAAAAAATACTTTCTCTTATTTGCTTTAAATCTGCTGCCAGTTAATTTCATCGAGTGTCCGCTTGTTCTAGTACTTTTAGAGAGGGTAAATAACCGCTCCCTATTTACGTGTTCCACACTACTCATGATTTTATAAACTTCTGTCATATCCCACCTCAATCGTCTCTTCTCCAAGCTGAAGAAGTTCTGTACTAGTTACCTAGTAAAGAACAGCCAGCTAGTGGTCATTAACAGCTTCCTTGCTGCAAGTGTCAATATTTGAATGGGCAGAGGTAAGACAGCACCTTAACCTTGCTTTCTTTTGCATCTGATTTGATCATGGGCAGGTAATGTTCTAATTAATGCTACTCACCTTGACAAAAATCCAAGGAATTTCTACACTTCACACATTTGCTGATCAAATCCTATACCTCTTTCCCAAACCCTCTCATTCCCATCTCAGTATTCCAGGATGCAATGCTGTTGTGCAAAAGAGAAATTCTGTGCTGAAGCTTGCATTGGCATCAATGAGTTTTAGCCTCATTGTTCATTTTAATTAACCAGTTTTGACAAATCTGGCAGAATCCCTCATAGCACCAAGTAATTTCTGTTTATGAGTCTAATATTTTTTTAACTGTCCAAACAAACTCCTACAAAATGGAATCCAGGCTGGAAGGGGAAAAAAAATTATCTTTGATAAATGAATGAAATATACATCCAGCTAGTTCAGTCTCCCAGCAGCTACCACCCTTCACTCCTGATAAATGCTAACTGATGCATTCCACTATAATTATTTAGCAGCACTTCATTCTGGGGGTCAAGATATCCAGCCTTATGGAAAGCAGGTGTAGAACCTGTGAATGCTTTCAGAAACTGGGGCTTTATAGAGCTCACTATGTTGGTCTTTATGCTGCATGTGCATTTGAGTTCCATTAGCACCATCGCATATTTTTGACCAAGCATCAGTTAGGCCTTTACCGATCACCTGCCTAAAAAAAATCCAGACATCCAATCCCAAATATCTAGGCACAGTAATTTGTGGGGGATAACCCTGGGTCTCTGAGCTTGACACAGGAGGGTCCATTCCAGAAACCTCCCTTCTCCTTCCCACCATGCTGCCCAGCATCAGCAGTCCAACCTACAGCTCCTACAACAGGCAGCAGCCTCAGTACTGAAGCAGTCTCTGGATTTTTTCAGATGTGATGGCTCCTGCCACCACAGACTTCTCCAGGCGGTGGTGGGAACCGTCACTCCAGCTGGGACTTGGCCCAGCCATCAAACAAACGTGATGGTGGCCAGGCTGGGGAGGGGGCGGGAGACACATGGACATGTGTCCGCCTGCCGCTGCGTGGAGTGGCCTGCCCCCCCGGCTGATGGGCGGCCATGATGGTCACCATGGCACCTGGCTCCCCACCACCACTCCGGACTGCGGTAAGTACAGCGGGCTATCAGGCGTAATAGCCCACTTTACTCCAGGTCCAGCAGCTGTCTCCCAGCCATGGTGAAGCTTAGCCTGGGCTGTCACATGGGGATTTCTCCAAGTCACAGCCCGGGCTAGTCCCCACCATGGTCAGGAGCCAGACTGTGCTAAGATCTGGCGGCCACATTTCAACGTGATGGCAGCACCCAGTTTAACCCGTGCTAAAGTGGGTTAAATCATGCTGCCGTCATGTTTGAAAACACCCTCTGTGGCTCTTGTACCCCAAAAGAAGTAGCAAGGTGGTTTTAGCCACTGGATCTACACCACCACTGATTCAACAGCCCTGCCACAGTGAGCCTCTGGTACTGCATGGATCTGTGATGTAAGCGTACACCGACAGGACTCCTGACCCAGCTTCTTTCTCTTCTCCAGGCACATTTAAATCACTGGTAAGTATATGTGGCAGCCATCACCTTTGCTGACATTGAGGATTAAACCAAACACTTCCAGAGCTAAGAGCATGAGTCTACAGCTTGAGATAAAGAGCCATTCCCTGAACCTGACACGGGTAATAGACTCATGTATTTTCCATGAAGCAGACAGAGGAAGGGAGCACATAACTAACCTCACCTTTGTGCTATACATACCTAGTGGGACTGCCAGTATTCTCTTGCCCATCTGGCTGATCCAATTTCTGAGCACCCATACCTCTAGTGATGGAATAATGCTACTCAAAGGCTAATGGATTCCCAGGCCCTTTTCAAATGGGCCACGGTGGGTAGGGGTATGGGTGTGCACCAGCAGCAGGTGGAAGTGGGTGTGCGCCCGTTTTCATGGGCACACACCCATCTCCATGCACGGAGCAACCAGCATTGGAGCCCGTTACTCCATGTGTGGGTGATGGGTGGAGGTGGGTGGAGCGCAGGAGCGCACACCCTCCCAACCACTGGCGATGTTCAGCTGGGCACACCCCCCCAGCAGCAACCCGTGGCATTCCGACGGATGCCGCCCCCCCCCCACGTGTGTGCTGGGAGGGGCACGCCCGTGTGAAAAGGGTCCTAGAGATTCAAGCAGCAAAAAAGATGCGAAGGAAAGCAGTATATTTTAGTTTCCAATGATACAAGAAATACAAAGATGGTATGTATAAACAAATACAATCCGTTCAGTTCAGTTCATTTATTCAAACGTGGCCAAAGGCCATTGCATTCGAAATCAATTCATACGTACATATATCAAACAATGATAAACACTGGATAACCAAAGCCCCTATACAAATGAGGATCCAGCATCTATTTATACAATAGCAAAACTTATATAAAATTAAAATAAAAGAATAACATTTCAATTATTTGAACACATTTTGGCCCTCCTTCAGTAATCCAAAGGGCCTTACAACCGTTCTACTGTGCATTCCTACAGTAGCAGTTATTAAAGCTCCCGATAAACTATAGGGCATATTACCCTGCCCTATTGTAGTTAGCCATCCCCCAGCACTCCAATTTATATTAAGGATACTCCCATCCCTTACTAGTCTAATAATTGATTCAACATCCCCCTGCTCAAGCTGGGTTAAGACTTGCCCCAAAAGACAAAAAGCCCTGCCTACTATGCACCATTTGCAGCAAGAATCGTGCCATTGCCTTTATAACCGTTGCATCAGAACTATTCAAAAGAAAGTCCATCAGTACCTCATCTGAGTGACCAGGGGGTCCCGCCAGCAGCAGGGCCAAGAGCTTGTCCCTCTCCTTATCGTATAAATGGCACCACAGTATCATATGTTGGGGCGTTTCCGTAGTTAGATTATCAAATGGACAAATTCTATCCAGCAAGGGTATTTTCTTAATCCTGCCCTCCAATACCACTGAAGGAAGGGCATTAACCCTGGCCCAAAAAAGCAGACGCTTGGCTTTAAGTGATATGTTTTCCATTAGGTACACCGCCATTTGACCCCAGGCTGGCACCCAATCAATATAGGCCCTCAAATGCAGGGATTCCCTAGCTCTCCCCATTTCAATCTGTCTGTCTATGTCATCCGCTCTTTGCAGGACCTCAGTCATCACAGCCCCAAGTGGCTTATGATTTAAGTAGTCCTTTGAGAGCCCCATACTCCGAAGGTACTCCTCTATCCTTGAGCACCATGGGCTTGCATACTGGTCTTTCCTAAGATCTTCCAGAAGTTCTAAATCTTTAGTAGCGAAGATCTTACAACAGTATTTCAGCGCACTTCTCACCGCTATGTACTGCCAGCTCCTCTGTCCCAATTCTAGCCTTATAACTGCTAATGGGGTACCCCTAGGGTTTCCCAAAAGGGCTGTCAAGAACTTGGATTGAATTATGCTCAGGTTTGAAGTGACAAATGGAGCCCACAACTCTGCCCCATAAAGTAGTTGGGATCTGATCTTAGTATTGTGGACTTGTATAGCTGGCTCAATCGCTGCCCTACCCTGTCTCGTAAAAAAACAGAATGGCACAAGCTGGCCCTTTGGCAGCAATAGTAGCCCCCGCCAGGTGTTCTTTCCAGGCTCCTGACTTATGGAACAAGAGGCCAAGATATTTAAATGAGGAGACCTGCTGAACAGGGTGACCGTCAATGTCCCATTGGTGCCACTCTTTCTTAGAAGTAAATATCATGATCTTTGTCTTATCAAAGTTGATTGTCAGTCTGTTCTGATGACAAAAACTAGAGAACATTTTTAACTGACGATTCAATCCAAGACGAGTTTGAGACAACATCATCTGCGTAACACAAGCAGCCAACTGATCTGGCTGCTAGTTTTGGCGGGAAACAACTCGGACATGCCATCATAGAAATCACTTCATTTATGTAAAAATTAAATAATATCGGTGCGAGGACACACCCCTGCCTTACTCCCTCGCACGTTTTAATTAGTGGTGTGATATGACCCTGCTCATCTATCCTAACCACCAATGAGGTCTCCGAATACAATGCCTGGATTTGATGTAATAGCCTAACTTCAATAGTGGTCCTCTGGAGTTTCTCCCAGAGAATTCCCCTGTCTACGGAGTCGAAAGCCGCTCTCAGGTCCAAGAAGGCTGCAAAGAGCCTTCCGTTTTTGACCTTATATTTCTCAGTCAGGTGCGATAAGACAAAGCATAGCTCAATAGTTGATCGGCCTTTTTGGAAACCCACCTATTCTACCGCTATAATTTTCTCCCGGTCCATCCAGGCCACCAACTTATTCAGCAGATATTTTGCGTAGATCTTTCCCACCACAGATAGCAAACTGATCCGCCTGTAATTCACAGGGCTTGATCTAGACCCCTTTTTGAAAATAGGGACCACTAAAGCTTTCCCCCAATCCATTGGCACCCTGCCTGAATTATGTATGGCAGTAAAAAGTGCGGCCAGGGGAGCAAGCCACCACGATTTATAGTCTTTGATAAAGTTTATATGGATCGAGTCGAGGCCAGGAGACTTGTGACTTCGAAAAGAATCTATCAAATCATTAACCTCAGGGATCGTCACCGGGGGCCAGAGTGGAATAGCCCCTAAATCCAGCACCACAGAACTCTGCGGCATATCTCCATCAGGTGAGTTGTATAATTGACTTAAATAGTCCACCCACACCCCTGGCATGATAGACAAACTACGTCCCCCCACCTCACTTCCACCTAGCCCATGCAACACTCTCCAGAATTTCCGAGTGTCCTTCTGTTGGACGGTCTGTAAAAGCTTCGCCCATTGGCCCTCCTCATGGGCTTTTTTGGTCTCTTTAATCACTCGTCTATATTCACCTTTCAGTGCAATATAGTCTGCGAGTAAATTTTGGGAGGAGTCCTTCCTGTATTTCCAGAGCAGTGCTTTCAATCTGCCGTGGATCAACTGACAATCCCTATTAAACCAGGTCTTATCTCTCCTACCCATTACTTGTGAGCTTCCTCCCATCCGACTACATACTCTCACCTCCTCTATCAGCTGCTGGAACCTATCAATTACCAGAACATCCTCTGTAGCTTGAGCCATTCGCTCCCTCAGTCCTATCATGCGACTGACCCATCAGCCCTTCCAGCCTAATTATCAAAGCCCTCCCCCCCCACCTCATCGTTCTACAGCTCTCCAAATGTTGTTGTTTCTCTTGGGTTATACCTCCCCCCGCTCCCATGCCGCCCCCACTGTGGCCAGCTGGAGATTCAGGGGGAAGTGATCTCCCAAGGGACTCATGCCCACACTAAACTCCCCAACATATTGAAGCGCAGGTGCCGATACTAGAATGTAATAATCAATGGTACTGGCACCCTGGGTTCCCACAAAGGTAAACTCCCCCGTGGGATCCCCAGGGCAAGATCCATTTAAACAATGAAGATTTCAACTAACTAAAAGTTGTGCCAGTCTAACACCAGAAGCATTAATTGTAGGGTCTTTAGATACCCTTGGGTTGAGTGGCTCCGTTTGTGGAATTCCTGACATATCGCAATAAGGTCTCATGGCATGATTACTTGGGCCAAGCCTAGCATTAAAGTCTCCTGCGAGAACCAAGAGGGCATCCGGATATTTACATATTAGGTCCTCAATATATTGCTCCAGCCGACTCCAGTCAGCTTCTCTAAAAGAGCCAGCATTTCTGGGTGAAATATAAACAGTAAGGATAATCCAAACTAACTCCCCTATTTTAGCCATAAAGCCCAGGGCCAGATGTGGCAATGAAATTACCGTAAAGTCCTTCACTATGAGAGAGTGGGCAAGAAAACATCCCAATTGTTTTCAGCTGAAGGGGTGTGTGGCCCGACTCCTACCGCTGCTTAAGAACTGCCTCCAGCGCCTGGGGGTGAGGTGGCTTCAGCCCCCACCTGGTGAGCTCCATAACCCCCCTTGACCAGCAGAACTATCCTGAACACCGGGGCTAGAGGACTGTGGGACCCCCCGCCTAGTGGTGAGCCTAGAGGGCATCCTCGTTGCATCTAGTGGCTCGGCGGCAATTGTTTTCAGCTGAAGGGGGGGGGGTGGCCCGACTCAGCGCTGCTTAAGAACTGCCTCCAGCACCTGCGGGTGAGGTGTTTCTCTTTGGCTACAATCAGTAGAAATGTGTATCTAAAAATGTCAACCTAATACATGCAATCATATTGTCATAAGACAACCCCATTATCATAAAACAACCGCATGCACCACCCACTGTTGTTTTATGATAATGGGGTTGTCTTAGGACAATATGATTGTATGTTTTCAATTAGTATATGTATTAGGTTGACATTTTTAGATACACATTTCTACTGATTGTATTTGTTTATACAGATCACTTTTGTATTTCTTGTATCATTGGAAATTAAAATATACAGCTTTCCTTCCTATCTTTTTTGCTGCTTTTTTAGTTTTGTGGGTTTTCCTTCAGTTGGGGAGGCTTTTCACTGTCACTGGGTTCCATCCCCTCCCTAGAGATTCAAGCCCCATTGAAATTCAGTGGGTGCCTAACTCCTAGGGTGTTGTGGAGAATCTTATACCCACCACTGTCTGACCCTAAAGTGGGTGAATAATATAAGGAACAATTTGGCTTTCATGATGGCAAGAGAAGCTAGGCTGCCTCATAGTTCTTAATTCTACACTATCTTTCTCCCAGGACTTGGTATCTTTTCCCCACTTCTTCACTCCAGCAAAGCATTTAAGAACTTAATGAGAATTTATATCTTCCATTGGCTTACTTCTCTATTACCGTTACTAGATGGATTGCTTAGATGTCTTTGACATAAAACAGAAGAATCTCTCTGTTATCTAGCATAGAGTGAACTGGAATAAGCTCTGGAGAAGAATGGAGACTCACTAATGCTAACCAGGAGCCATTTACTATGGCCCTTTTCACACGGGCCACAGTGGGTGGGTGGTGCATGGGGGCGCGTTCCCACGGATCCCTACTCACCTCCACCCATCTCCACACACGAATCATCGGGCATTGGCGCCCGTTGCTCCATGTGTGGATGATGGGTGGAGGTGGGTGAATCATGGGAGTGCACCCTCACCCTCACGCACGATGTTCCCATGGGCACCCCCCCACCTGCACATGTGTGCGAGGCGGGCGCCCATGTGAAAAGGGCCTATATCTCACTACTAACTCTTGCTGCTTAGGTCACAGCTGAGTAATGGTATATTTCTGAAATCTGTGCAAATCCCGACTGAAGGGTGCTGTGAGATGAAATGTCCATGGCTGAGGCTCACTTTATGGTCCTCATTCCTATGCTTCAGCTGAGGACATTACCTTCTGAAGACTAGCCCTCTCTCTGATTTAACTAGACTGTCCAAAGCAGCTACATTAAGGAATCATTAAGGCTGTGCAACCAAAGGCTCAGAATGCAAGTCATGCCAAACAAACTTTGTTACCACTATTACTAGAGTGAGCACTACACTGAAAACTTTGCAAGACGGAAAGTACAGGAAGGATGGCAAGAAGCAGGTTGCACACAAACCCATTTCCTGGCCCCACATGCATCAGTATTGTCTGTATTACAGTAGGGTTTAGAAATCCTGAACAGGTTGAAGTGCTATCAGCCCTGATGAGAGGGCTGGTAATGAAGTACAAATGAAATTGGGGGGAGGGGGGCAATATTAGCATGGGGACTGAAAAACTACAATAATTTTCTTTCTTAATATACCTTAGAATATGATGGGCAAAATGATAACTGGAAGTATCAAGTAACACACATGTGTGAGTAAAGTACCAGTGTGATCTCAAGAAATTAATTTCAAAACTTGATTGGGGGTGGGTGGGAGGTAGGGGTCCCCCAGCTACCAGTAAATATACCAGGGCCCCAAATGTCTCTCAACAGGCCTGGGTGCTATTGTTAGCTGATTTTAGCAGAACCACCACTGATGAAATTTGTCCCAGTAAAGGGTACAAGAGCACAAAGCATATGCATCATAAGTTCACACAAGCCTAAGTGCTACTTAAGTCCTGCCCTGGGTGAATTTTGCTCTTAATGCACAGAGTTTTTGTACATTAGTTTGTGCAGTTGAAATAATCTACCCCTAATCCATACTGGCTACACTGCCAAGACATCTGCATGATTATAATCTTAATAAATCAACAGAAAAGATTATTAATCCAAGAAACAGGGTGAATGAAGCAACTATTACTGATTTCACACAGATCTCTGCTTGCCCAGAAAATTCTGCCTTATTCTCAGGAAACATGAGACTGGATGGGTTTTTCCAGCATAACATGGTTATGCCTTCACCCTTAGCTCTGTGAAGCTGGAAATATGTAAAACTGGAGCTAGAGAATGGTTTTGAAAACACATGCTTTTTGTTCTTTTCCCAGTTTTGTACAGAACACCTTGCTGACATAGATTAAGTGTCTTATGCAAGATGCATAGCAATGCAATCATTAAATACTCTTCTTTATTGTACTGCCCTTAAAAAGGCATTGCTACAGGTAGGCAACTGGTGCAGTAAGACAAACTTATCAGTGGTCTAACCTAGGTCTCTCAGATGGGGGCACCTTCATTTGCTGTGGGGGGCACAACTAGGAGGGCAAAAGCAGACAGAAAGAGGGCACTGGCCTTGAATGGGGGGGCATAGACCCTCCCAGGCCCTCCCTTGATTACGCCCCTGCTTATTATATTAACCAGACACTGCTCCCTTGTTTCCTTATGCTCTCTCTGTCTGTCTGTATCTACCTTGTGGTCTTTTGTCTCATAAATTATAAGCCTGAAGAGCAGGAACTGTATGTTTACTCTTTTTGTACAATGCCTGGCATGCTGTGGCTTTTTGCCTAGCTGGGCTCAAAGGCTGGTGCATAGCTAGGCTCATAAATATAAAAAATGAAATAATGGAGCATTTAAACATGCACTTTATCCCACATATAGGAATGGTTATTGTGGTGAAGGGGGAGTCTTCCAAGGAGCCCTGGTTGCTTTGGGTCTGATCTTGGCTTTTATAATTGAATGATTTATCATAAAAGAGTTGAAACATCAGTATTTTGCATCAAAGGGGCCAACATAATTGCCAAGGCCTTTGCTGCCCTGTGTGACAGAACTCAGATGGATTCATGGGGAGCCAGCCAAAAGCAATACATGACCCCATGTTTTCTATTTTACTTCTAATGAAAAACAACAACAAAGCGACCACACAATCCGAGTCCCAGTAGCTTTGAAATGGCTGTTACTTTGCTGGAATTCTGTCCTCGGTTTAAATGTTGTTTGACAAGTACTTTATAAATGAGCAGGAGAGGTGGTTTATGTTTCATTAATGAGGATGATAGTGGTTAATTACTGACATGGCGTAAACAAGTCAGTACCAGATCAGGCAGGAAGGGTCAATTATGCAGAGAAGATCCAGCTGGACTAGATAGGAGTTCCTTTAACTGTTTAAATACCAAACCTTTAGCAGGCAAGTTTGTCCATAAAGAACTAAGTTCCCATCCATAAAGAACTAAGTTCCCATCCATAAAGAACTAAGTTCAACAGTTCTGATGGATGCTGCTCTTGGAGCACAAAGCAGGACTCAAGTGTAGCAATTCTCAGTACATAAGTTTTGCTGAGTTCTAACTCTAGCCCCTCTCTGCTTTTCTTATATTGTTGCCGATGGTGGGCCCATATAGAACTGAGAAGAGCCCATGCCAGAAATGAGACTGCCAAGGTAGTGTGACATGACAAATGCAAGGGTATTCTTCAGGTGATACTGCCAGCACCATCACAGCTGGTTATCTGTGAATGAGAATATACATGTGTCTTCCTCATACAGCACGTAGCCTGCATTCCCATATTCTGGCTTTTGACAAGATAAGATAAGTTTATTATGTGTAGCGAAAGCTATTACATCAAAGTGATCAAACAGTCAAACAGCTATAACAAATACATCTGTATAAATCAATACATTTCAAGGGTTCCCACTAACTACCCACTTTGGAAAATCCCTCTATATCATTTCAGCCCAGCACTGCAGGACCATTTATTATTTTCTTATGGGTCTTGCCCGCCTTCGGGCCACCGCCAGCCCAAAGTGAGCTACCTGTTGAGTGATTAGAGAAGCCACTGGGTTAAGCTTTAACCTTAAGATGCCCCTAAAGTTGTTCGGAGAGAGCTGAAAAAAGAGAGAATCTTGCAGTTTACCTCTTAAGTCGTTCAAGGCTGAGCAGCAAAAAAAGATGTGAACTAACGAGTCGGGCACATGAAGATCACAGAGATCACACAACCGCTGTTCGCAGGGTACGCCCGCATAGCGGCCCTCCATAACGCTCGGAGAGTAAGCGCCACAGCGAAGGCGGGAAAAGACCTGTCTAAGCTGGACATCCGTCCATCCAAATAAAGAACGGTTTTTTAGGGATTGAGGATTTGGCGAGAAATAGTCCGGGGCCACCTGCTGCAGCCCAACTTGGGCGTCCTCTAGCTGGATCTCCTGATCAATCAACCTCTTAGTAATAAGGGATTCAGCAGCCTTATGGCCAGCTTCCAGCAAAAAACCACCTGAAAACCCTAGTTTATGAATTTCGTTCGTCATTTTAGAATCCCAAGAGCTCAGGAGATTAGATGACACTGCAAGCGAGAGTAAGGATCTATCCGTAGGCGGGAAAAGGCAGACCTGGAGCCAATGCTTGATCATCAGGCGTAATGCTATATGTCTTAGAGTATGGGAACCGGTCTCTGTTCTCAATAATACTTGGGGCGTACCCCTTGGGAGTCCCAAAACCGTTCGCAGGAATCCATTTTGGAGGACTTCAAGTTTGTATAAAAATGCGAGTCCCCAGACCGAGATTGCATACATGATCTGAGGGATCACCTTAGCCCTAAATAACTTGATGGCGGGGTTCACCAACTTGCCTCCCGGACCCAGAAAGAATCCCACTATCGCAGCGGTGGTACGTTTTACCTGCGCCCTTACCGCTTCATAATGGGCCTTCCAGGACCCGGAGGCAGAAAAAATGACCCCGAGATATTTGTAGAAAAGAACCTGCTCAATAGCGGTTCCCCCCATAGACCATTGGTGGACCTTATGACGTCTGGGATTCTCCACAACCATCACCTTAGTCTTTTCATAATTTATGGAAAGGGCCTCCTTTCTACAATATGCTTCAAACCGATTCATTACTCTCCTCAGTCCCACTAAAGAGAACGAGACCAGAATGGTGTCGTCCGCATAAAGAACGGCCGGAATGGCCCTACCCCCTATGGTCGGAGGGTGGCAATCTTTAGAGTTAATGGAAACAATGGCATCATTTAAAAAGAGGTTAAACAGGGCTGGGGCCAATATGCAGCCCTGCCTCACGCCTGCTTCAACCTGGACTTTAGGCGTTAAGCGCGTATTGTTGTTGCATCTGACTTGAAGGGAATTACCCGAATGTAGCTTGATTATTAAAAATAAAAGACTCGGGTCAAGAGTTGACTCGCTTAGCTTATACCACAATCTCATCCTTGATATAGAGTCAAATGCCGCCCGTAGATCTACAAAACACAAGAACAAGTCCTGTTTTTGTTCCAGGTAGCTATTTACTAGTGCTGACAAAACCAGGAGATGATCCAGCGTAGATTTCCCCTTCTGGAACCCCGTTTGTTCTGGTTCTAAAATAAGAGAAGAATCAATCCAATGTTGGAGCTTTAGTAACAAAAAACGGGCATATAATTTCCCCACCGTGCTTAAAAGACTAATGGGACGGTAGTTCCCTGGGGAAGCTGGATCCCCTTTTTTAAAAATGGAGTGGACAATGCTATTTAGCCATGAAGAAGGGACTTCTCCCGTCTCGTTAATATATGTAAATAATGGGGCCAATATGCCTGCCCACCACTCTGGAACGCTTTTCAAGCACTCAGGGGAAATATAATCATCTCCAGGGGCCTTACCTGCCTTGAGTATTGGTATCAGCTCCAGGATTTGTTCCGGGGTTACTGGAGGCCATAGGGGAAAACTATCCTTTGAGAGTTTTGGGACACTATACGTATCAGGAGAAGTGTCCGAGAAGAGTCCAGAGTAGTATTGAACCCACTTCTCAGAAGGTATCGGGGAAGGTTTGTAAGAAGAATCCCATTTTCCCGCTCGGCGGATGTATTCCCAGAACTTTTGGGAATCCACATGGTCAACTGCACTCTGGAGGGACTTCCAACTTTTATGTTGGAAAACCAGTTTCTTATGAACCAGAAGCTTTCAGTAGTTGGATCTACTAATCTGGAGCTGGGCCCGTGAGGCCCTGGAGGGGTTGGAGCTGACTTTCCTTGCTACTTTCCTCAGTGCTGCTCTAGCAAGCCGACACTCTGTATCAAACCAGGCGTGATTCGGCTTGGTTACTGCTAGATCTTTTTCAACTGACATGATAGAGGTCAGTATCCCAACTAATTCCCTGTAATAATCAAGTATATCATCCCCCAATGCCTGGATACCTAGGCAGAAAGACTCCACCTCTGAGGAGTCAATAGCCTTTATCAGGTTCTGTTCAGTTTTCCTAGACCAGGTTACACGGACCAGATATGGGACGTCTTGGCAAGATTCCTTTGCCACCAGGGGACTCCTCGGGCGCTGGAACTCCTGAGTGAGTGAGAAAAATAAGACTAAAGGGAAGAGATCGGATTCAACCCTTGAGCAAACTTGCAATAAGCTAATGTTTTGTACAAAAGCTTTTGAAGCCAAGAAATAATAAATGACGCTTGATCCAATTGGGGAATGATGGGTATAATTCCCCTTCAGATCGCCATTCAGACGTCCGTTCAATAGAGCCATGTAAAACTGTCACACAGATCAAATCAGTGTTTAGCCTCTGAGCTAATAACCCCATCCCGAGAGCTCCTTTGGGCCAGGTTTGTTATTACAGGTGAATCATCTAAAAGGTTACTAACAGGCATTGCCACTGCATTCCCAGTTCTGATATTGAAATCACCTCCTATTATAATAGATGCAAACGGAAAGCTTTTTAGCATCCAAAAGCATTGCGGAGAAAATCATCCAAAAGTCCTTAGGAAAATAGACTGACGATGGCGGAGGTAAATATACTATACCAGCAATAATTTGCTGTCCACCTGGAAGTAAACAATGGAAAACTGCCAGATTTGATCAACATTGGGCAACTTGTGATACTTCGATTAAACTTTTTTCTAAGACTAGCAGTGCCAGCCCCCCACTTGGGTGACCACCAACAGACGACGGTGAGGCATGAACACAGTACACTTTGAAACCCTTACAAGAAAAATCATACTGACTCCATGTTTCTTGAAGAAACAACATGTCAAAATCTTTACTAAAATCATAAAAATCCCTTTCTAAATGGCAGAACTTCCACCCAGCAACATTCCAGGAGGTGAGTTTGAACCCCACGGGTTCATTAGATGACTGTCACATACCAGGCTCAGAGTTGACTTGCTGTTGTGACTGCCCTCCCTCTGGCAGACCCAATCGAGGTAACCTTACGGAACTGTCTATAGACTCGATATTCCTTGAGCCGGGGGCAGTCTGGGGATGACCATCCAGACTGATGTTAGAAGTCGTCCCCTTAAAAGGGGTCCCTAGTTTATCTGGAGTGGAGAATAATCTACCTTGAGCACCTCCTTCAATAACTGAGGGCCATGGTCCTTCATCCCCTCGGGAGTTATGGAAATCCCCCAAGATTGGGGTTATCTCCGATGGGGAGGAGGTTCTTGACGGCCTAGAGTATTGAAGCTGTGGGAATGATGAAACTCCCTGGCACTTCTTCTTCTTGTGGAGGGCCTTTTCCTGTCTCAGGCCCTTCAGTTTGCCATGTAAAGACTCTAAGCGGATCCTTAGATTCCTCTGAGATAGGGCACCACTATGGGACCCATCTGCACCGGGGGAATCAGGACCTCCTTTTCCCAGGGGAGGATGGGATGGAGAACAGTATGGATCCACCTCCATCCCTGATGCTACCAACGCCTTTTGACGAAAAGGTTGCACCAGGTCATCTAGACCCTCCCCACAATCCTCACATACCTCAGAGGGACAATCCTCCTGCTTTGAAAAGCCCAGTAGGGCTTTCTGCCTAGAGACTACTACCTCCTGGTTAACTAGACCCATCTGTGTGCCATAGGCTCTTGAGGGGTATACTGCAGATTTATTAAGAAGAGACAGATTTTCCCAAATTAGTTCTACCCAGTCTACTGCGGTAAATCTAACGTTGACCAAGTGTCTTAATTTAAATTTTATCAAAACGTCCACGGAGGAGATAGCATGCCGGGTAAATGGCTCATTTAGTAATACCCATAAGTGAGCTGCCGTGTCCAGTGGCATGTCCCAGTGAGGGATTCGTCCACCTTCATTGGGGAGGACTACAAATATGAGATTGGTCTGCAGCAGCTCAAACACCTCAGACCCCTGTAGCTCTATAACTGGCTGTGGGACGGGCACTACTGGAGGAGCTGTGCTTTGCACTATTTTAGGCTGTACTTTCCCCTCTAACCCTCGGATCTCAAACCGCTGCAGTTTTTTAGAGGCCTTAGGTACCGGGGGGCCGTAAGCAGGACTAGTCTTCTGGAGTATTAGGGTGTCCATCTTGCCATTTAGCTGGTTTAATTCACGAAACATGAAACGTAACGTTTCAATCGTTAACGAAACATGGTCAGTTAAGAAGTCCGTTAGGCGATCACTAGATAATATCACAGAGTCTGATTTCGGTGACCCATTGGGCTGGCATAAGTTATTAACTGATGATGCCTGGGGAGCTTCAGGGGCAGTAGTAACCAGTACCAAGGGTTCCCCTGAGACTTGTGTTCTCCGACTGGGAGAATGTCTGCCCATCTGGGACGTAGAAAGATGTCTTCCAGGTCCTCTCATTAATGCCGGAGCCTTGCATAAATACCCGTCAATTTTCCTTTGTTTGGCCAGCGCTAAGGTTGTCACAGATAGGTCGGCCATGTCAGCACGGGATCTTTTGTTGCTTGCCGACGCCATTTCTTTCACCGGTGTAACGTCTCGGAGCCCTCGGCCTATGCCTAAGGCCGCGCGCACAAGGACACGCACGCCCGCGGCATGCACGCTGGGGCGGCTCTGGCTTTTGTAGGACTCTGGGCGGAGCAGGTCCAATCAGGAGCGTGCAGCAAACACAGCTGTCAGGCAGGGCTCAGCGGGACGCCGTGCAGGGGCGGTAGACTCAGTACGTGGGTTCACGAAACCCCCTCAAAGAACTCACACTGGGCAGCAGCTGACAGGGGACCTGCCTCCACAGAAGCTCTCCCCTTTGAGTGCTTGATAGAAAGCCTGCCACCCATATTCTGGCTCCTGAAAGGCAAACCGGTTGTGGTAATCACTGCAATCCAAATAGGTGAGCCCAGCAAAATAAACTCTATCAAGTCAAGCTCTGCCTGTGCAAAGGGACTAGTACTTTCCTCCCTTGCATAAAATGACCTCAAACATCAGGGAACTGACCAGACAGGTTTATCAGCTTTTCAGATCATTATTATTTATTGTTGAATAATTCACAGATCAATGTGTTAACTATTTCCAGTACACGATGCTAAGGCAGAGGTGGGGAATCTCAGGTCCAGGGGCCAAATATGTTCTCTTGTCCTTTTTATGTGACTCCTTTACAGTTCCTGGATCTGACCCCTGGATCCAGTTCCTACCTTCAAGCACTGAAAAAAATGAGCTTATGATAAGGAAGCAGAGACGAGGGCATGTACACAGGATAATGGATAGATCAATTTATTTGATTTAATTATTTAAATTTATACCCATCCTTCCCTTGAGGCTCAGAGTGGCTTACAACAGGCTCAGGGAGGCTTACAACATGGCACAGACCCATGATATGGACTCTCCTTTTCCTAGGCACACACCCTTTAAACACCCCTGCTCACAATTTCTATGCAGCCCCTGGAGCCCGTACTAATTTTAAAGTGGCCCAAGCAGGGAAAAGATTCTTCCCCCTGTGCTAAGGGAATAATCTATTCAAACTGACTGACTTTGTTGGGAGAATGTTATCAAGGCCAACTGACTCAAGTGAGCTTGGAGCCGTTTGCGCCACGGGGTTGGAGCCCCGCCCCAGGATCCTTGCCAACGTGGGGCCCTTTGGCCTATCACCACCGCAGGGGATCCCTAGCAACCCCGGCGAGATCTCACCCTCTCTCGCTTCAGCCCTGGCGGCGTAACCAGCCCTCCACGCCATGTCCCGCCTCCCATCTTAAGGCGGGTGCGGCAAGGAACCTACCACCCCCCCTCCTGTCATGGGGGGGGGAGGGAGACGGCGGCATTACGAATAACCAATAGCAAAGAAGGGAAAAGTCATGGAATCCAGCATTTTTATTAAGGGTATTTTCCATTATGAAAGCACCAAATAACTGCTATTAATAATCTACAACCATACAGGGAAAGCAAAATACCAAAAAGAAAAAAAGTGTACAGATTCACTGGAGGCCTATTCAGCAGCTGGCAGATTAGAAGAAAAAATACCATATTTTTGTCACAGAAATCGCTGTTGTGAAAAAAATCCTTTCTTACCAATTCAAGGCTGTAGAGAAAATAGGGTTTGCTGTGTTGGTCCCAAATATAGGCAACAGAGGGTATTTTCAGACGTTACGAGATCACGCTCAACCACAGTCAATACCCTGTGGTGGGGAATGGTCCCGTAATGTCTGTTGGGGAACCGGAAGTTCCCCCCCAGATGTTTGCCACGCTCAATCCCCGCCGGGAATCACATTCACCACGCGATCGGTTGAATCCGCAGGGCCGGCGCCAATCACGTGGTGAAGGAGCTTCCCGACGGGGATGAAGGGGCCCGTCACGTCTGGACGGCAATCACGGCCCGGAATCCCCACTGGGATTCCGGCCCATGGTCATTTCGGGCGGGCGCTGCGGCCGCATTGGCTCTGGCGCCCGCCTGTCTCCCCAGAGGGCGGGCGGCAAGGGAGCGTGGAGGGGGCGGGGCTGTGTGGCCGCACGTTGCGTTGTGCAACCCCACCCCCTCCCTGATTCCCCGCCGGGATCCCCCGGCACGTCTGTTAGCCGTGCCGGAGTGATTCTGGCAGAGAATCTGAGGGTTGTTTCTGTGACGGGGCGAAGCCGCCCCGTCACGTCTGAAAACACCCAGAGACAAAGTAGTAAAATTATATATTTTATTGAATTAATTCCAGTTGGTGGAGGTATGGCAAGCTTTCAGATCTCATAAGTGTGAGGTTACAAAATGAAGAAACAAAGCAAAGCAGAAGTATAAAGCAAAGCAAAATGGAGGGGGATGTGTCCATTGAATTCAGAAGGAGGGGAGGGGAAGGGGTGAATGAGGTAGGGAGGAGATTGCAATAAAAAAGGGGAAATATAACAAAGTAGTAACTATTGATAGTAAATAAATAATTTAAAGTTAACTGTAAACAGTTGGGCCAATCCCAAGTCCCATAGATCCTGAGCGCGATTCAGCTCCCATTGAAGTCAATGGCTAAACTCCCAATGACTTGTATGGAGGTGGATCGTGCTCCCTGTGTGCAGCCGCATGCGCATGCAGCCGCACACAAACTGCCATCTCTCTATTGCAGGTACATTGTGCCCCGTGGAAACGGCACATGCATGTGCATGCTTGGGATCCGTGGGGCTTGGGATTGGCCCCAGTGATAGGATTTACAAATTACTGTAATGTCTGAAGAAACAGAGCAAAGCAGAAGTATAAAATGTGGGGTGGGATAAAGGGCAGGTATCCATTGTTCTTAGAGGGAGGGGAGGGAGAGGAGGGAACAAGATAGGGAGGGGAATGCAAAGCAAAAGGAGAAATACAACAGAGTGGTAGCCATTGATAGCAAAAAATGTAGTTACCTGTAACTGTAGACACTGTGATAGGATTTACAAATTACTGAATAGCAGAGAAACCTATGTCCAAAATAGAGTATATAGTTCTTGAGGGGTGGGGGGGAGGAGGTAGCAATTCAAGAAAGGGGAATACAACAAAGTAAACATCAAGTTTCAGTTGTAGACAGTGATAGGATTTACAAATTTCTGTAGTGGCTTGTGAAGCCTATGTTGAAATTTAGTTCACTAGTATTTAGAAAAGCTATGAATTTTTGTTCCCAAGTTTGCCTTTTAAAGGTGTTGTATAGGTTTCATTTTAAAACTGGGACAGAGAGGTCCTCAATAGAGTGATCACTTTGGGAAAAATGAATGCCAACGGTAGAATTTGTGCTATTGTCCATGATATTTTTTTGTGTGAGTTTATACGTTTATGCAAAGGTTGGTTGGTTTCACCAACATATTTCCCATGGGCGCATTTGGTGCACTGAATGAGCTATACCAGTTTCTAAGATTTGCAGTTGTAGGTTCTTTGAATTCTGAATAGATTTCCATGGAGTGTCTGGATGTTATTCACAGTTGAGATGTGAAGACATGGTTTTACAGCTCTTGTTCTCACAGGATCTTGTTCCTGTAGGGGTGGGGGTGTCCTTGGTGTTGGGGAGCTTGCTCCGAATAATTAGCTACGAGAGATTAGGAGGTTGTTTGAAAACCAGAAAGGGTGGGGGAGGGGGTGTCAGGAAAGATCTCTTTCAGGGTGTGGTCCTCACCCAGAATGGGCTGGAGATCTTTGATGATTTTGTGATTATGGGTTCTAGTTTGGGATGGTAGGTGACAACTAAAGGTGTGCAGTGTGATGGTTCCTTCTTTTTGTATTGTAGCAGGTTGTCTCTGTGTATTTGGGTAGCCCGTTCTATTATACGGTCCACTTCTCTGATGGAGTGTCCTTGTTAGGTGAAAGCAGTTTTTAGTGTGGCAAGGTGAGTATCACGGGTCTTCTCGTCGAAGCAGATTCTGTGGTATCTGAGGGATGGCTATGGATGACTGATTTTTGGTGTGTCTAGGGTGGTTGCTGGATCTATGGAGATAAGTATGGTGGTCTGTAGGTTTCTTGTATATTGTTGTTTGTAGGGTTCCATTGTTTATGCTGAATATGGTGTCCAGGAAATTGACCTTATTGTAGGAATTTTCCAGTGTAAGTTTAACTGAGGGGAGATGTTTGCTGAAGATTTGATGAAAATCCAACAGAGTCTAGGCTTTCAGTTCCCTGTAGTCCATAAAATAAAGATGTCATTTGTATATCTAAGGTACAGGAGCGGTTTAGTGGTACATTTTTCTAGGAAAACTTCTTTGAGGTGTCCCATAAAAACGCTGACATATTGGGAGGGGGGTGGGGGAGGGGAGGGCAGCACCTTGGTGCCCACCGCTGTCCCCATGGTTTGTAAATAGTGTTTGTTGTGGAAAGTGAAGTTGTTGTGTGTAAGAATGAAGTGGATAAGTTTCTCAATGTGCTTGGGGGGTATGTCTGTGTGTTCCCTGTAGTCCTGGAGGTATTTGAGGAACGCTGCAATACCATCGGTGTGGGGTATATTGATGTAGAATGAGAATGAGGATTCTCTGAGAATCCATCAGAGATCACTGCAACATGGTGGGGCTGAGGGCACTTGCACACATTGCCTGAAAGGGGTGGAGGGACTTCCCTGAGGGCAATTACATCTCTATTATCCCAGGAATAAGCGCATGTAGAAATGCGCTATTGCGTGGACATGACCCAGGAATCACACAGACTCAACATTTGGTAAAATGGGAATAGCCTGCAACTTTATTGCTTACAGCAGGTGGCCTTTTTTTCTTGGCTCACCAGTCATCACTTCCAGCACCTCCTTGAGAGTGTGCCATCCATCTGCCAATGCTTAAGCTACTGATATTACAAGCCCTTCTGGGCATCCCTAGAGCAATGTCAGCCAGGGGAACCATGGACAGCTGTTTAAGAAATTTGATGTCGGCAGGTGACTTCTGCCTGGTCTGGAACCCTGCCAGCTAGAGCAGGCGGGTTCTCAACTACCAAGGTTGGACTATGTGATTAGGATGCAAGGGACAGGCAAAACTGACCTGGCCACTAAGCCACTAGCCCTTGCCTGCCCCTGGCTGACCCATTAATGTGAAATCTCATGAGCTTTGCCTTTAGCTTTTGTTTAGTTGCCAAAATTCAATAAGCCATGGTTCCCTCACCAATATCCACTAACAGTTGTGATGCTGCAGCATCTTGCACCCACTGCCCTACTCGGTACCGTGAAAACACCTGCTATGGAGAAGGCAAAAACCACACCCTCATTCAGTCAATACAGGAGTGTGTAAAATTCCTTCTCAACCCTGTTAAAACAGCAACTAGCTATTGCCCAAAGCAGGATGATAACTATTTACGACCTCTAGTCTTGAGGTGGGTGGGATTTCCATTAGCCCTGGGCAGCCAAACAAATAGGACTACCCAGGTGTGTCCTGGCTATTTAAGCCAACACTGGTGCCACCCCTCTTTTACAATCTGATCTGGTCATAGGCCAGCTGACCCTCAGGTGGCTAGTGAGGGGTGGGCATGCACCTGGCCTGAGGTGTTAACACTCCACCCTGGCAGAGAACAGGATTCCCCAGCCGGCTCCCACAAAACCACCACTCACTGATAGACAAAAGTGATCCTTCCACTTTTCTCCCGTGAAAACACTCGCACATTACCCAGTCCCCAGATGTAGTTCTTACACTCACAGGTGTTTTCACTTGTTCTCATGGGAGAAAAGAGGAATAGTGCATTTCTACAGGTGCTAATTCCCATGACAATAGAGACATGATTGCTCTCTCGGAACCCCACCCCCAACTCGGTAATATGTGCAAGCACCCTTAAAGTCACTTGCCTTGTGCAGCTACAGCCAGCCCCAAACTAGCATGCATTGGGCTGTTGCCATCTCCAGAGGGTGCATGATAGTTTGTGAGAAATTTGGAGGTTTGACAGTGCAGTGACCTATTAATCCAAAAGGTTTGGGAACCTTGTTCTATATCAGAGACGCGTGTTCACTGCATTTCCCCCATTGGCAACAATGGAGAAAATGCAGTGCTCAGATCCGTATCACGCACCTGGGCATACTACAGTGTGGCACAATTTATTCTTGGTACTTTCATATTTAGGCTTCAGTAACTGCTTCATGGATAGCTCAAGCTAGACAAGGACCAGGCTGTGCAATGCTCTATAAATGAAAAGAAATAACATCACATTATTCCTAAGGGCTACACAGACTGAATCCAACCTTGAGGAGCATGCACCAGAGTTATGGACTGGTGGGGGGTGAGTCAGTTAATAGTAAGAGTGCATCCACACAAGCTGGGGCAGGTTTTATTCTCTACACGCCCTGTAGTGTGCAAGTGCAGCCGCCACACTTTGGGTCAGCAGGGAGAGCTGGCCACATGGTCTGCTCCCCTGTGGCCATCACCAGCTCCTCCACACCCCCAGGGCATGCCAAGGAGCCAGCCACACCGCTCTGGATGCTCTGACTCCTGCTCTGTTGCAAAGCTGGGCCCGCTGCTACTAGGCAGCTATTGAGGGAGGAGGAGCGTACATGCTCCTTCCCCCACCTAACATCTGATCACAGGGGAGGGGGAACTGGGAGGAGCACGTACACAACTCTCTCCCCACCTTGACAAACAGCTCATTGGGAGAGAGGGGCCCCACATGAGTGCACGCCCCTCCCTCTACCCTAACAATCAGAGGATGGAGAAAGGGGCACATGTATGTTCCTCTGCCCCCCCCCCCCAATCTCCCTCAGAAGCTGTTTGTTGGGGTGGGGAGTGGGGCACGCATGTGTTCCTCTGGGCCCCTCCTCCCCCGATCAGCTGTTGGGTGGGTGGATTGAGGGAGGGACTCAGGCCTTGGAGGAGTGTGCACCCCCTTCCCAGGCCTCCCGCTCCCTGATCAGTTGTTGGGCAGGTGGAAGGAGCACATGCCCTTTTCCCCAGGACCTCTTCCCCCAAGATCAGTTCAACTGGGGGGAGGGGAGCCTGGGAAGAGCATGAACCCCGTTCCCAGGCCCCTCCAACATCCACCTGCCTTAACAGCTGATCGGGAGGGGGCGGCCCCTCCCCCATGATCAGCTGTTAAGGCAGGTGGATGTTGGAGGGGGGTCTGGGAAGATCATGCACCCCCTTCCCAGGCCCCCTCCTCCAATCAGCTGTTGGGTGGGTGGGAGGAATACACACACTCTTCCCAGGCTCCTCTCCCCCACAATCAGCTGTTAAGCAGGTGGATCACGGGGAAGGGGAGCCTGGGAAGAATGTGCACCTTCTTCCCTGCTGCCAAACAGCTGATCACATGGGAGGGGGGCCTGGGAAGAGCACACCCCCTTCACACCCAATCAGCTTTTAGGCAGTGGGGAAGAGGGCACATGCACATCCCAGGTTCCACTCCCCTGCAATAGGAGGGGGAGGATCACACTCGTTCTGCCCAATCCACAGACCCCGCCTTGTGGCAGGGCTGCACAGCTCAATTACACAGGAGGCAGGCACTTTAACCCACTTTGGGAAGCCTTATCTCATTTTCGGCGACCTTACTACACGCTGCGTCCCTGGCCTTTTTCAGAGGATGTATTGTGTAGTTACTGGCTCCCCACCACAGGCAGAGTGAACACGTGGCGAGCCACTACATCGCGTGGTAAGATTGCCCAAAGCAGGATAAGGCTGTCCAAAGTGGGATAACATCTCGTATGGCTGCACCTAAACTGTGGCCAACAAGGCACAAAAGCTGGAGTAAGAAATGCTCTGGGAAAGCTGCAGCTAAGTTGTATTAGAGACATGGTAACTGTGTTGTAACCGCACATTACTGTACAATTAAAACACACGTTGACTTGGCACCAGCTTCACGTTTCTAAATTCAAATTATGCCACATACACGTTAAAATAAAACAAATTCAATGTCAGTGTGAAGCAACTGAAATAGGGAAGTGTCAACCTCTATCAGGACAGTAAAATATTCAGTAAATTGACTGAAGAGATCACTGGGAAAGTGTGACGTGAGGATCCCACTGGCCTCTGTCCCTGATGATCCAGTTATTATTTGATTTATGTGGACTTGCTGCTGCCCTTGCTTTGACCCTCGAAACGGCTGTGTGGGAAGTTTGTGTCTCAGATAGAGCAAAGCGCTGCTCTGCAGAGTGTCTGGAGCCGAAGTGTATGCAAAGAAACTGATAAATAGGGGAAAGGCCTACTTTGCTCCAGCTGCAAATTAGAGTGGCAGGAACGCTGCACATTACAGACTGGCTCCAGGAGAGGAGGAAGGCTCTTTGGATGGTGGTGTGTAAGTATTTTATTCCCTTCTCTTCAATCCTGGGAACTCCAGCTTCAGCCTTCTAATAAATTGACTCTGGGGAAGGATGTCACATCATTTGATTTTTAAAGTGCTGCTCAAGTTACCCTTGAAGGTTTACACATTTTGGACTAGATGTCTTTTACTTGCCATACATTTTATTTCTAGTATACTATATGTAAACTGCCTGGCAACATATGATACACTAGTATTGCCAAGGGCTGCACTTTTTCCTGTCAAAGATAACAGTGCAGAATTCAGTGAAAGATGTATTAGGGCTATCCCATTGGAATTGCCATGCAACAGTAGAGTCTGGGCCCCCAGGATTTTGTGTTGCTATCCGGATTAGATCCAGTGGTGGGATTCAGTATGGATATGAAGTATAAATGTGTCTGTGAACTGTGTAAAAACAAAATAATTCTTGGACATGCTTTATTTTTAGTTTATGTGGGGAAGAGGCATTTCAATGTTATCATTAAATTAGCCAGCGGGACATCTGTGCTAGAGAATGACGAGGGACCAGACTCCTTTTATTTTTCAATATATTTACTCCTTTGAAATGATCACCAACATAGCAATCATTCAATAAGTAGCAGAGATATCACATACATAGCTACCTAACAATGAGATAAGCCAAACCCATCCTTGAAAACTCCCCCCAAAAGCACCAAACAGAGATGTGGGGGGAGGAACTGTTTTACTCAGAAAGTTGTTTAACTTGGTATTCCTGGTATATTAAATAGAGAGAGAGAGATTAGTTTTTGTATTATTAAAAGGCCTGATTTGCTTTGATTTCCACTGTAGCATTATAGGATTTTACAAAGGTTTTCTTTGCATATTCTTCATTTAATTACAAATGTGGTTAGCTGCATTGCTCTCACAGTTGCAGCCAAAACAACACCTAGCACATCTGAACACAAGTCAGTAAATCTTTGTCAGGCTTAGGTTTATTGCTATAGTCCCAGAAAGTAACACTTTTTGCGAAATAGAGTTTGGTTGAAATCTTCTGCCCAAATCTAGTGGCCTTTCATCTGCACTTTCTTTCCCAGGATCTGGGGGCACTATAGAAATGCAAAAGACCTTCTGCTTGAGTTCCTGAAATTCCTTGGAGCAAGAAATTTCCCTTCTGACACAACTGTCAAAATATTTGTGATAGATGTTAATGTTACTGTCGATTCAGACATTTTGAAGTGCTCCCTGGAGGGTCTCCTAAAAGAAATATGTTCCTTGTTTTAATGGTTATCTTGATACAATTATGAAAAACAGCATAGCATCTTCTGCCATTAATAACATGTCAACAGATTTGCATTATCTCTGCTAGCGCAGTATGTCTGCTTGATTATGTTCATGGCTTCAGCCAAAGACTACTGAGATTTTTGAATCCCAAATTTCTATTTCAAATTTCCTTCACTGTTGATAAAATAAAGACTACTGGATAGTTGAATATTTCTGAACATTTGTATGATTTACACTCTACTTATGGTACATTGGGTAAGAATACATTAAATTTAATATCTTTTGAACAATGGGACTGATTTTTTAAAAAGGCATGGGCTAGTTCCTTTAGGCAACTAATTGGCAGTTTTCAAAAGTGCCAAGCCCTCAGCGGTTCCTACTGTATCCTGCAGGCACTTGGAAGAGTCCAGTGCGGTGGGTATATTGGAACTGAGGTTTTGAGGTTCCAGTTATGGGTAGTGAGTTGTTTTGAAATTCGGGCTCTGTGTCATTTGATAGAACAATTTAATACTGTCATAAGTAAGGCAAGAAAGGCTTAATTTATTGTGGGAAGGATATATATTATTTCTCTTATATGCTCCCCAGAAGCTACACAGTTAGACCATCCAGATAAAAACTTTGGCAGGAATCATCTGTGACAAACAAGTCACTGTGAAATCAGTTTTTCAGAGGAAAGTGCAGACTCTGGCATTAAGTGGGGCACTACCTAAAAACTGGTAACAAAAGCAATGCCTCTCGCTACAGGATATATCACTAATTCCAAACTATCATCCTGCCTCAATCACTCAGACCTGAAATGTCACCTTTTGAATTAATATTCCCCGCTTCATTTCTGCCTCACAATGGCCTTTTGCCTTTTAAAAGTGCAAGCAAGGAAACATTTTTGTATGGGGGTGGGAGAAGGATTATGAAGTAGGAAATTTATTATTACTTTTCTATCTGGGATAAAAATATTACAGATTTGGCAGAGAAATTGAGAAGGACTTTTAAGTAATTTTGTGAAATGTAGTTTCAGTTTGACCACACTATAATAACGCTTTGAAATTTGCCAGCTAACTACATGAGATATATTGTACAGTGGGATTTTTTGCTAAATTAGGTTGCTAAGGCACTGCTTTGCTGGTGTGCATGGAAAACGTAGCTGCCTAGTGAAATAATTCGAGATAGTTCATATATGAGCTGAGGAACAGCTGCTGTAGGAATCATTATTATTATTAATTATTATTATTATTATTATAAACATTTATATAGCGCCAGCCATGTGCCTGGCGCTGTACAGAGGTCAATACCTGTGGACTTTGAAAGATGTGATATAATTAAGGAGGGTTACTGTAGACTGTAGATCACCCTAGAATCTATAGAGTTTGTAAGATATGCAGAAAAAAGTGCTTTCTGGAATACATGCTAAAGTGTTTGGACCAAGCATTTGTATGTGAGGCAGGCTATGGATTTTGTATGTGCTATTGTCAATATTTTGCAAACCTTTACTTTTGTTTCCCCATAACCTAAAAGGCCAGAGCAAATACTTTCTGGGAACTAGCCTACATTTAGTTCTTGTACCAGCACACCCAGTTTGCACTTGTGAGTGGCAGCCACTCAGGTGGAATGTGTGGAGAGGAATTCTAACGGGGGCTCCCAGCATGGCTACCGCAGCAGCTTCCTCGTAGTCCCCCTGCCATGGAGGAGAGGGGAGCACAATGGGCTGGCCCTTGAAATTGATATGTCCCCTTGTGAGCAATCCAAATGTGGATCCAGCCCACTGAATTTACAGCTTAGAATGGGGCATCAGAACTTTATTTCTCTTTGGAATACCGCTTCACTTCAAGCGATTATCACGACGATTCTGGAATCCAGAACCTTTCCCTCCCTTTTAAAAAATGTAGACTTTGCTCATACCCAATTGATCTAATTGATAAAGGCCCCGTGATTCACCAAAGTGCTTCTGTTTCAAACAAATATTGACTAGCAGAGATAACACAGCGGCAGCATTCCAGCTGTGCTGTACCTTTTCACCTCCTGCTGCGGACATGAAGAGAAACTATTTAATTCCATGGGTATGTCCATGCTGGAGCAGGTTGGGAAGGGAATGTGATGTGCACATTGGGCAGAGTTGTGAATATCTCAGGACACAGCTTCTGTTTAGGAATCCCTAGGTTCAAATCCTAGAACCTCTGATCCTCCTCAGCTGAAGTAGGTAGTTTGTATTCCAGGCTATGTGAATCTCTTCAGAGATGCCCTATATCACTCCAACCTTCTCTATGAGGGCTTTATGAATTCTAGAAGAATTGTTTGGGGATCTTTTGGGATGGCAGTTGATATACCTGTTTTATTTTTAAAAATTTAAAAAATCCAAACACAGTACGCTGAGCACACACATCTAAAAAATGAAAGCCACCACTTTAAAAACTGCCTAGGAACCTACTTCCCTCAGTGTGCACACTTTTCAATAGCCTTAACAAAACAAGGAGGCAGAATATATAAACACATATGGCGTCTCCCCCACTATTTGTGTGTATTCATACGTCACGCACATGTATGAGAGAAAAAAATGCTATATTATTTTCTTGAAGCATCTCGTCATCATTTCATAGCTATACATCATGTTCTCTGCAGACTTCATCTAGTTTCTTACTAATATTCTGCTTCAGAAAATGTTTTAGAGATGTTTGCAAATTTTCACCTTGAAGTATCCTGCCTTGCGTGAAGTCAGATATTGGTTTCTCTGACTCCAAAATTACAACAAATCAACTTCAGAAACTCATGGACTTTCAATAGAAAACAATATATTATTTTGCCCTACTTGGTATATAGTGGTGGATATGAAGGCCACTAGCTGGGAGCATTGTTGTAACTGAATAAGCTCGTTACATTAAATAATGGTGAGTTACTTTATCTTCTTTTGTAGTCTAGGAGGATGTGGCTGATGTGTTGGTCCCAAATGTAAGAGATGGAGACAAAGGAGTTCAGATGATATCTTTTATTGGACCAACTTTTGTTGGTGAAAATATGCAACCTTTTGGGACACACAGAGCTATTCCTCAGTCAAAATCAGACTGTGTGCCCCGAAAGCTTGCATATATTGCTTTCTACTGAAATTAGCAGATGGAAGCTGTTTTAGTCCATCAGTTTCTGAAGTTGATTTGTTGTAAGTTTATTTGGTAATTATGCTGGGAGCATATTACACCGGTGCTCGGCTCATTGGCTGCCTATAGTCTTCTGGGCCCAATTCAAGGTGTTGGTGCTTACGTTTAAAGCCCTACATGGCCTGGGCCCTACTTACCTGCAGGACCACATCACTCCCCGGGGTCTGGATCGGCCCATGCACCCCCACCCATTGCCCGTGGTGTTCACATGGGCGAACACCGATCCCCACCCATACCCCCCCACCGTCAGCCATTTACACAGACGACCCCCCCCCGCACACCCTCCCAAAAACCAAGGGGAGGGTGCGTCCATGTAAAAACAGCCTTTGGGGTTTTGAAAAGTGTTGACTTAGGGTGATTTCAGACGTGACGCGGTTAAATTCACCACAGTGAATTCCACCCCGGTGTGAATGGCTTCACCGCAGGCTGTGGTGAGACGCACGGCCCCAACAGACGTGACAGGGGCGGCACCACCGCCTGGGGCCAACCGGAGAGAACACGGGCCGGGGGAACCCAACAGACGTGACGTGGTGGCGAGAACCACGGTGGGAGCCCCACAAGGCACCAGGGTCACGCGGATGCAAACAGGGCCGCCTGAGGGCAAACGAAGCCACAGACGGCGGAGGGCCTCACCCAGGGAAGGGAAACATGAAGGGAGGGGGTGGAGGGATCTGCAGCACAAGCAAACAGCGACCGCACGGAAGGCGCGCACACTTCAAAACGAGAAGCGCACACACATGACTGAAGCAGCACAAGGCACAGTGAAGCACAACAGACGTTTATTGAGGACACAAGCAGCACGGGCCAGGCGCAGAGGCATACAGAGCGGAAGCGTGCGGAGACAGGGCGCAGGAGAAGGGGCAGCAGCAAGGGGGGCATGGGGCCCAGTCCGGGAGGGGGGGAAGCTGCACAATGGCCTGCCACAGAGCCAGGGTCCGATGGTGAAGCACACCCAGTGCGCGAGGGGAGGCACCAGTCGAAGGCACGGAAAGCCCCCACCCCACCCACACGGGGAAAGAAGGGCATGGGGGCCCTCCAGACACACTCTCCAAGGCAACCAGGGGGCTGGTGGAAGGCCGGGCCATGGCTGAGGGCCACCAAGGCGGGGAAGCAGCCCCAGGCCCGTGGAACAGGGGCCCCCAGGTCAGGTGCAGGAGAGCAGGGCGCAGGGGTGGGGGAGGCAGTTCATGGAGACAGAGGGCGGTCAGCGACACGTCCACAGGAGGCCACACGGAGGGTTCCAGGGCGGCGGCCACAGGTCCCAGGCGAGAGGGCGACAGGCAGGCGAACGGAGGTGGGTCACAGGGGGTCCAGCAGTCCCAAGGAGGCAGGGGGCCAGGGCAGGTGGGACATCTCCAGCAGATGGTAGTAGGCAGCCCTGCGGGAGCGTGGATACCCACGGGCACCCTGCATGCTGACGAAGTAGGACACGGCCAGGGCAGGGCCACCCTCACACAGGCAGGTCACATATCCCGGGAAAGCACACACACATAGAGCGGAGGCCGTTTCAGCAGTACTCCATGCTGCAAGGCCCCCCATCGTGTCAGGTACATGCCCCTCAGGGAAGGGGGTGAGCCCCAGCTCCTCACAGTGCACGCAGCAGTCACCAGCAATCGCTACATAGCCAAAGCGCAGCATACCAAAGCTCAGGCACCGGTAGGCTTCCGACCGGGTGGGCAAGGAGCGCAGGCAGTGCTGAACGATGGGTGAACGTCACAGGTCGCAAAGGGCCATGCTCTAGCGGGCAGTCCAGGCTCGGACAGAACCCCCGGAGCCTCCGAGCAGGACCGCGGGCTGAGATGCAGCTGCCATGGTACAGCTCTCAGAGGGTCTGAGCCGCAGTGGCCATGAGGGCAGCATGGGATGTGTGGCTGGGGGGCTGGACACGCAAACAGGAGCTGCCAAGGCCGACGGATAACGGCAAGACAGGAACAATGGGGCCGCTGTGGAGGGATGTGAAGGAAGTGGGCAGCGCACAGCTGCCGGCATGCAAGGCTGGACAGCCCCACGCATACACACCTGCAAGAGGAAATAGAAACGACAGCACGCGCATGCACAGGGAGAAGCAGTCGCCCGGGGGCCAAGGCCCCAGGCCTGGGAGGCCGCACAGGGTACCCCCTATGAGGGACCATAGCCAGCACCGGAGGGAGCGCAGCGGTGCCCCAACACACCCCCTGTCAGCGTCTGCCGCCCTGTGCGGAGCAGCTGGCATGCTGGGGGAGTTCGAGGGGAGGGGCCAGTACAGACGGCCCCAGAGATCACCGGGCCAAAAGACGCTGGGGGAACTGACAGGCAGCGAACCCCGACACCACCGCCCCCGGCAGCAAGAGCAGTAGAAGCCGCAGGACCGGTGACCACGCCCCCTGCAATCCCAGAACACGAAGAGACACTTGGGCCACCTCGGACCATGCCCCCGACGTTGCCACGCCGCTCGGAGCGTCTGAGGGCACGTACGGGGGCGGGGCCTGTCACATAAAGACCAACGCCACAGTTAGAGCGACGCTGGTGATTACAGAGAAACCGGCCCCCTCGCGTTTGCTTCCCTGCTTCTGACTTTGGCTGAGACAACAGTACTGATTTCACGACCGTGTGTGTGGACCCTCCTTCCTGTAACCCCTAGAGTGAATCATGAGTGATTAAGAGAGAGAGAGGTGAGTGAACGGGTGTGTGCAAGCCCTGCCCTACCGGGCCCTGTTCTCCCCTCCCTCCCCTGGAGTCACATAGAGTGTGTGTAGCCTGTTCCCTTCCCCGCACGTGAAGGTGGTTCCCCTCCCTCACCACCTCCCACTGCACCTTACGCCTTATCCCTTCTTGCCCCTGTGTGTGTGTACTAGGGTGTGTGGGGGTACCTGGTGGCCTCTCTGAATCAGGGCGCCCTATGATGATAGAGGCCTGTTCTCTTTGATTAGAGGTGACGGCCACAACTCTATCCTGACGGGCATAGTCATTCCCCACTTCCTGTGTAACCGAGAGAGCCCCCTCTTAGGGTACCGTGCATGTGAAGGGTGTACGTGTTGCCCCTAAATTCCCCCCGCCCCGGTGACACCCCCCCATCACTACCACCACCGGCTGACACCCCATGCAGGAGATGGAGCTCCCGGGCTGACGGCCCAACGGACAGGGGGTGTGCGGCCACTGGTGCTCACCCATTGGCCCATGGGGGAGGGTAAGCATGCACATATGTGGCACAGGTGCATGTTCAGGGGCGGAAGTGAGCGCACGGTTCCCCAGCCGCGAGCCCGACCAACAGAGCGGCCACACCCGCAGGGATGGATCGCGTCCAGCTGGGAGCTCGCATAGCCCTGCTACAGGCAGTTGCAGAGTGGTTCCGGGAGCACGTGGCGCTGCTGAGGCTCATCACAGAGGACCGGACGGGATGCACGTGGAGCAGTGGTACATGGCCAGGGTGGGGTTGCGCAACCATCGCACAGCTAGCAGGGCCGGACGGCTCCTAGCCCTGGGGACGGCATGGCAGCTCGGACTGGCCTACAGCAGGCCGCTGCTACGAGCCAACAACCTACCAGCCGACATCAGGGGTCTGCTGGCCAGTAGCGCGTGGGAGAGGGCCGCCAGGTACCTGGCGCTGCAGTTTGCCATGCCCATTCGGAGGCACACGTGGGCCGTGCCGAGGGCCCATCAGTGGTGGCAGAGGGTGCTGGCATGGTGGGACGATATCATCTGGGTCAGACACTTCCGAATGGACAGGCGCACCCTCATGCGCCTGGCAGAGTGGCTGCGGGAGTGGCTTGAGCCCCTGAGGACCGACATGAGAGACCCCATTCCCATGCCACAGCGGGTCGCCATCACTGTGTGGTGGGGCTCACAACTTTGGCGTACCTGGTGCAGGACTTCTGTGAGGCAGTGGAGGGGGTGCTCATGGAACGCGTTATCCAGCTGGTAGATCAGGACACCGTTATGGTGGGTTTCCAAGACGTGGGCTTCCCCAATTGCCTGGGGGTGAACGATGGCACCCATATAGCGATACGGCAGCCCCCAGACAATGATGCAGCCGAGTACATAAACTGGCACGGGTACCACTCGCTGCAGCTCCAGGGCCTGGTGGACCATTGGGGGCGCTTCACGGACATATTCACCGGGCACTCGAGCCGCAGCCATGACGCAAGCATCCTCACCATCTCCCCGCTGTTTGCCCTCATGTACAGGGGGGACTTCGCAGACATGCAAATGACCTGGATAGAGGGGGTGATGATGCCCCCATGCATCATTGGCGACCCGGCATATCCCCTGAAGCGATGGCTGATGAAGGCATTCCCAGTGCCCGTCACCCCAGCTCAGCAGCGGTACAACACCTACCTCAGCACAGCTCACACCGTGGTTGAGAGGTCCTTCGGTGCCCTCAAGCAGCGTTGGCGATGTCTGAACGGCTGGCTGGAGTATACAATGGAGACCTCCTCCCTTGTCATTGGAGCCTGCTGTGTCCTCCACAACATATGCAAGTTTGATGAGGCCGCTCTGGATAACCCCCTCTCCCGCCACCTGCCTGGCCCGATACCACTGTATGTTGATGTGCCCAACCCCCGCGAGTACCGCTATGCCAAGCGCATCAGGGCAGTGGTGGCTCATCATGTTGAGCGCCTGGCCCATCCCTGAGGTCCCTGTCGCCTGGAACCTCCCAACCAGACCTGCACTGCGACCGCATCCACGCCGATGCTGCTGTAGCCCTGTACCTGCATGAAATAAAGCACTCGGACAGATTTAGGTGTGCCACCGATGATTTATTGTGCCCCCCCAGTCCCGCCCAATACCCCGTTATATCCGTGTGCCCATCCTCCCCCCCAGTGGTACCGGGTGCCCCCTCCCTCCCCATCCCCTATGCTGCCCTGCCCCTTCCCCTGGTGCCCCTTGGCCAGCCCCTCCCCCGGGCAACCGGGATGACCGAGGCTACCAACCCCCCCTCATCCGAGGTGGAGGAGAAGGTGCTGTCAGCCGCCTGGGCCTGCCCCTTCCCCCTGCCCCTCTCCCCCCCCCCCCNGCCCCTTGGCCAGCCCCTCCCCCGGGCAACCGGGATGACCGAGGCTACCAACCCCCCCTCATCCGAGGTGGAGGAGAAGGTGCTGTCAGCCGCCTGGGCTGGGAGGCCTGCCCTTGCCCCATCCAACGCCTCTGAGGGGCCCCTGCCCCTCCCCCCCGCGCCACCTGCTGCCGTATCGCAGCCTGGTGGACTGACTGCTGACATCTCAGATGTGGGGGAACGGGTCCCTGGATCCGCGGTCCCTGATGCTGTTGGGGTGGTGGGTGTGGCGGCGCTGGCAGGGCCTGTGGTGCTGCCGGTGGGGGTGGAGGGGGCATGTGTCCGGGCGCTGGCACAGCACCCGGTGGGGCTGCTGCCATTATGAAGGCACTCAGGGCCCCTGCCTGCAGGAGGAGGGCTGTGCCCTGCTCGAGCGAGGAGTCCAGCTTCCGTCCATGCTCCATGGCCCGGTGGTCCTGCCAGTCTGAATGGGTCTGGAGTGCCGCCAGTTGTCGATTCATGTCCCGCCTCAACAGCTGCCGGTCCTTCCTCAGCTCCGCCACCAGCGCCCGGTCCCTCCCCTCCACCTATTGCAGTGCCCTCGTTGTCCCCTCCTCCAGTCGGTTTACAGCCACCAGCATCTCCTCTGTCTGGCGTGTGCTGGTGGCCACTAGCTCCTGCGCGAGGTCCTCCCTGTGCCTGCACGCCCACGCTCGGTGCTCCTGCATCCTCTGGGCCGGCAGAACTGGCGGTCCCCGGCCACGGCCCTCCCATGCTCGGTGTGGCTCTGTGGAGCAATATAGGGGTCAGTTCATCATGTGAGGTGCCGTTCCCCAGCCCCCCCTCCCATCTCCGTGCTCTGCATGCTCCTTCCCCCCGGCATGGGCACCACCCGCCTCCTGTGCCTCTCCCTCTGCCCGTGCCCCATTTCTGCCTTTGGGGCTGTGGGGGACAGACGACTGCCATTGGGGTCCATGTGTGTGCCCTGCCCTGTGCTTACCTGCTCCCTCTGTGTCCGTTCCCTCCGAGGCTGGGCGGGTCGCTGGGGCTTGTGTCTGCCTGGTCTCCGGGTCGGCAGCCCATGAGGGTCAGGGTGATGGTCTCCTCCTCCCCCTCCTCAGAGTCCGCTGGGGCGTGGGTGCCCTCGCCGGAGGTAGGGCTGGGGGTGCATCGGCCGCGTGTGCCCGAGGTCCCTGGCATCTCCTCTGTGGTGTCAGTGCCCTGTACCAGGGCTTGCTCGGGGATCTCCGGCTGCAAGGGGGGGGGCTCCTCCTCCACGGGTCACTCCTCCCGGTGCCCCCTCCTACCGGGCGCTGGGCCACTATGGAGCCCTTGCGGTGCAGCACCCGGCTCAGCACGTCTATGTAGGGGGAGGCATGTGTCGCTCGCCCAGAGCGCCGGTTGTTGTCTGTGATGTCTTTGAACCCCATTTTCAGTTATTTTATTTTTGTCTGACACTGTTCTGTCATATCCAGCCTCCCCCATCTCCGTGGCTATCTGGGCGAACACCTGTTCGTTCCTGGCATTGACTGCCAGCTCGCCCTGCTTCTCGGGTGTTGCCCAGATGGTGATGAGGTCGTGGGTCTCCTGGAGCCCCCACTCACCCCCCTTTGGTACCACCGCCTGGGTGCCGGCCCCTCCGCTGCCTCTTCCTCCTCTGTGGCCGTCGCCTGGCCCTGGCTCCCTTCGACCTCGGCTTCCTCCGGGGCGCATGCCCTCTTGCTGGTCTGTTTGGGGGAACGATGGGGGCTGTTGGATAGGCTCCTGGCAGCTGTAGTCCCTCCCTCCCTCATGTGCCCCTCCTCTCCCCGGCTCCAACCCACCTGCTCCCAGCTGCACCCCCTACCTTCTTCCGGGGTGGCCCCATGTGCTGCTGGGTGTCCCCCGCTGTGCGGGGTTCCCCCTCCTGCTGCTGCTGCACCTCCTCCTCGCCCTATCGCTCCATCCTCCGCTCGGTTTCCTCCACCCTCCTCTCCATCGCCTGCTCCACCTCGTTCCCCTACTGCTGCCTGCCCTTTAAATCTCCCTCCGTGTGCCGCTTGTTGTCGGCTGTCACCATGGCCTATGGTCATTTCCTTCCACTGCGGCCGGGGTTTTCCCTTCAGATGTTACTTTTCATTCACCCCTGCCGTGGTGAGCATTCACCAAACTTCTCGACCTCCTCCCGCCCTGACCTCACGAAGCGTGGTTAGGTTCACCCCGGCCCGTGTTTGACTGTGGTGAACATCTGGATGCGGGCCAACAGACGTGCACGGCTCTTTCACCACTGCCCGCGTTTGACTGAGGTTGACTGTGGTGAATGCCTAAAACGTAACGTCTGAAATCACCCTTAGTCCTGGAATCTATGTTCACAAAAAACTGTCATGTTTTTGCTTGTATTTTGCCATGTTACATACATGGCAATTCACATTGTATGAAATCTAGACCTGTTGATTGGTCACACAGCTAGCAGAGAGTCCCAGAATTGAATCCTAGGGAAGTGGCCTGGCTATGTTTCCTCCAGGGCAAATCTGGCACCCATTAGCTGTGGACAATGGATAGAAACAGATGTGCAGCTGGTGCGGCAGCTCCCAAGCCCTGGAAAACGCAGCCGACGTGGCCCACGTAGAGCCGGTAGTACAACAAACATATGAGTGGCCCCACCCTCACCTGCTCCCAGCGCCTCGCCAGGCTAGCTGCCTACTCCCCAGAGCAGTCTTGGGCTAACATTTGGCAGCACCCAAACAGATGTGCTGGTGGCTCTTGGGCCACAACAGGCCTAAGCGGGCCACCATCACGTCTTTATCCAATGCTGTCAGGAAGTTTGAACTGCCAGTGACCATGTTGTATCTGTGCTGGGGGATAAAGGAAGAACTTCTGTGTTCAGTGCTGTAATTATCCCTCTGACCAAATGTCTGTCTCTACTTCTCATTTGCCCACATATTTAGGCACCTTCTGTTTCTTTGTGGTCCTTCCCATCCCCAATGGGAGGTCATTTCTGTTTGTGGTATGAAACCCACTAGTTTGGCACTGCTCACCAATGAAACTCCACCATCACCTTTTTCCACTGTGAAGGGAGGGAGGGGAAGGACACTACAGGTGCAGAGGCTGCTCCATGACCTAGAACAATGCTGTTATGTAGTTTCTTGGGAAGGAATATGTATCCCTGCTTGCCCTCAAGTGCTCAGCTTTCTTACTGAGATGGGGGCATGATATGGGAACAAATACAACAGGCAAAGGTTTTTTAACTGGAGCTGGAAGCAGCAGAATTTGGAATGGTGAAAGCATCTCCAAAGTGAAGAATTTTGCCATTTCTGCCAAGAAGCAGAAAATCCAACTCTTGCAATCAGCAGTTGGCCTCACATTCTTCAGTATTGTTTAGCCAGCTTCCTCCAGCAGTTCCTTCTGGGAACTCCTTGTCTGTTCTTTACAGTGAAAGCTCGAGTCTTGGATATAAAAATAATCAGTAGTAATCCATTTCCTCAGGGTTGCTGTTTGAAAGCAGACTCCACACCAAGGTGAAAGAAACACTAGGAGCTGGAGCACAGTATGGCAAACGCTTTTGTGACTGTATCCGATGGGTACTGTCTGACTGAACCCATCCAGTATTATGGTGAGTAAAGTGAAAATATTCACAAAACTAACAAAGCAAAATGGGATTTTGCAGCAGTTCTTTTTTGCTATTAGAGGACTGTGGCACGGCGGCAACCTGGCCCGGGGTGGGAAGCCGTGGCAGACACAGTCCGGACCGCAGAACAAATGTGCCCATAGCCAGGACCCAGGGAGGGCAGGGAGAAACATGAATGTGTAGCTGGCTGGCCCTACCCCCGCACTGCCTCCAGTGCCCCACCATGACAGGCAGCCATGGCGGACAATGACAACCAACCATGGTGGTCCGTGGCCCGGGCCATGTCTACCAGACTAAACAAACATGATAGACCATTGTGGCCCAGGTGAGCGGGCCTTAGCCTGGGGTTTTGACCTTGGAGGTTTTCTGAGGGCAGAGCCCTGGCTAGCCACCAACACGGCCTGGGCCAACTAATGCAGAATAGGTACGGTCCAAAGCAGGCCACTATCATGTCTGTTTTTACCCTCTGTAGTAAATAGATTTACTTGTGAGGAAGCCCAATTGTAAACAGAGTGGCTTACTCACAAGTGCGTTCAGGGTCGCACCTTAGGTGTTTCTGCACCAGTCCATGTAGTGAAGAACAATAAAGATACACTAAAACACCTTGGGTACAAAAATCTGTACCAGACATCTTGTGGCCAAGCTCCTTCCCAGCTATATGACTTGGTTTCTCTATAAATAGGTCTGATAATATTGGAGTGCCATCAAATTACATTCATTAATCTCTGTGTGCAATCAGTAGTTTAAATGCTTAAAAACAAAATCAAGGCAACAGTTGCATGACAGTCTCTGAACTATACTCCTTGACTACAGAATTAGCACCCTAGGGAATCAAGCCATATACATTCAGTGTGATTTGTTCAGCATTACTTTCATCCAAAGATTACACAAGGATCTTTTTCTCCAGCACATAAAAATCAGTGGACTATTCAAATGGCCTGCAAGTAGACTGTGGTCATTGCTCTTGGTCCTATGCCACTAGAGGTATATTACAAAACTCATTTCAAGCAAAAAGAATTGCTTCATTAACTTCACTAACTCAGTGGCAGATGCAAGCACACACACCCCTGTACATTCTGGGTCACTAATAGTGTATCTGTAGTACAATATTGTGACCACATGATTCAATCCAGGTCACACACTGACAGCTATTATATAAAACAGGCACTGGCTTTTGTGGTGTGCAAGATATCATCTCTGAGACATGCACATCATGGCAAGATATATCAGTCACAATCTCCTTGGCATCCTGAAGTCCTTCTGCACTTCAAGTGGAATGCATTTTCATATTCTGCGTGCGCATGAGTTTAAATGCTAAGCAAAAATGTTTCACTATTTAAAATGTTTTACTTATTTAGTAAACAAGTTTCCCTATGGGCTCACTATTCAAATGGCCTGTAAACAGATTATGGCCATTACTACAGAGTACAATGTTTGTCCACCAAGATTAACAACTGGTGCAAATTTGAGTATATCCAACACTCACTATATGATCTACACCTGCAGTACAGCTCTCTGTGCAAAATTTCAGCTGATTGAGATTTGATTGTATTCCAGAAGTGCCAACATATGAACAGTAAAATTTTGCAAAGAGATGTAGGCTCCCTAGGTCCCCAAAGATTTGATCATGTAAAATGCTGAGAGCTCTAACCTGATCAAGCAAAGCAACTAAGGGCGCATTCAGATGTGCGCGTAATTCGCACAGTGGCGGCGGTGGCATCGTGCGATTTAAAGCAACATGCACTTCCGGGTTGGTGTGAATGCACCAATTCAGCGTAACACGAACTGTTGGTGTGCGGTTTTAAAAGCTGCTCCGAGCAGCTTTTAAAACCGCACTCCAACAGTTCACGTTACGCTGAAATGTGCGCACTAGGTGCATTCATACCAACCCGGAAGTGCGCGTTGCTTTAAATCGCACGATGCCGCTGCTGTGCAAATTACGCGCACATCTGAATGCAGCCTAAGTATGAGCTTAGGTTTAAATATGCCAGTCATTCCATTGATTTGATGCTACTATACGAATGCTTAAAGCTAAGCATATGTTTAAATGCTTAAATTATCAGAATAGAGTGCGTTGTACTTTGTTAGATCAAGCCCCAGGTCACTTTTGAAAATAGGATTTAAGCACCATTACCATTTTTTACCCAAGACACAGCCCTTCCTTCCCTTAGAGAGATAATTGTATAAGAAAAATTGCAGCCATTAGTTTCTGTGTGCAAAAAGGAAGCTGCCTTTCTGGAAACAAATCCCTTAAAAGTCACACATTATGAAAGGAGTTTGGAGGTAAAAAATAAGTGAAGCCACAAATTCTTTCATAAACATTTGGTTTCATTCTTGTTTTTTATATAATCTAGATGTTTTGCCAGAACACATCAGTTATCCGCTGCAAGACTCCGACTTCCAGGCTGCTCCTTACTGCCAATACTCAACAGTCCAGTTCCCTCCAATGTTACAGACACCACCTCCCCAGTCCCAATACAGCACCTACAGCCTAGACTCTCAGTACAGCGATGGTCAGTACATCATCAGCAACTGTGAACTCAACAAACCCCCCTGCATGGGTGCCCATAATGCTGAGGATGGATATCTTGGACTAAAAAGGCCCCGACTCAGCCACTCCTTGTTGCGGGTGAAGGGACAGGAAGAGCTCTGTGTGGTGTGTGGGGATAAAGCTTCAGGATATCATTACAATGCACTCACCTGTGAAGGCTGTAAAGGTAGTTGTGAAAGAGCTTCACCTGGTGATTTAAGCTTGCTAAGGGCATAGATATAGTAAGGGACAGGTGGTGCAGCTGCACCTGGGCCCATGAGTCTGAGGGTAATTTCCGATGTGACGGGCCCAGAGGCCCGCCACGCTGAACCCTGGACCGGGATCCGAGACCAGGCCGTCCGTCCTTTAGACGTGCCAGCCTGATCACTACTGGGATTCGGGGAGGGGGCAGGGCTGCGCGGCGCGACTTGCACCTGCACAGTCCTGCACTCCCTCGGCCGCCCACCCACGGGGAGACGGGCAGGTATAGCGGCCAATGAGGCCGCTGCGCCCGATCCTGTATCGTGGTTTGGGGCATGATTCCGGAACATGGCAAGGTAACTCCTTTGCCCCTTTCCGGATCATGGCCAATCTAATCACGGTTCTGGACCTCTGGCCAGCCAGAAGTCCAGAACCGTGGTTAGCTTTGATCCCTGCCAGAAATTCACGGTGGTGCACATCTGGTGGGGATCAAACAGACGTTACTGCGATCGCTGCCACCACAGGGAATCCACTGGGATTCACTGTGGTGAGCAGCGATTTCGTAACATCTGAAATTACCCTGAGGGACCCGTACTCTGCTACAGCTGCATCTTCTGCTGCTGGAATTCCATCTTCTGCACTGGGGCCCATTCCAACCTAGCTATGCCCTTGAAGTTTGCATAATTTTGCTAACGGAACTTGGTCCAATAGAAGTCCAAAATCGTCACTACTTTTTCTTCCACCTATCATATCTGGGACAAACACAGCAACCACACTCTCTAAACTAGTGATTTAAAAGCTGACAGCCAAACATCACTCATATTGTCAACCTGGAGCTTTCAGAAATGTTGTCAGGGCCCAAAAATGATGAGCTCAGTTTAAAATCATGTCTATCTTTTCATTTGCCTATTACATCTTTTCAAGTGCTTCTCTGAAACCAGAAGGGCTGAAGACTAAGAAAAATAGTAAAAGCTGAGCTTATAACAAATTACATAGCTCCAGGAGCTGGGGCTTTAAGAAAAGCATCCAGTTACCACAAACCAGGCTGACAATGAAATCGAAAAGTTAACCAAACTCTACTAATCAGAACAGTGTAGCAATTTTAAATTAAGTAATGTCATGTTAATTTTTAACTGACATTTCAAAAGTCAGCTGCCAGCTAGCTAGGGAGTGGCATAACTTATGGAAACTCCCTCATTGTGAATGTCTCTCTTTTCTGTCCTCCCCCCTCAACTGCATCAGACTCAGGACTGCATGCATCGTCCTAGCAGAGAAGGTTCTGTTCTTCTGTCCTTATGTGTCCTCATCTCTTTAAACATTGCTACATCCCCTCTGCTCCATCAATGATCTCAGTCCTCTCTGGCCCATCTGTGAGGCATCTCTGATCTTGCTTGCATGCTAGCCCTATGCATATAGTAGCCTGTCAGCTTCCATAGTTCAGAAAGTCATGCAAGGCCCCCAAAATCATGAGCCTTGCTTAAAAATGTGTGGAATTTAAAATATAATAAATAATAATCATCTTCATAATATATGTGGGACTTTTGATTTGCTTTCTGAGCCTGTGGAGAACACCTGAGTCATATTTCCAAGCTCTTCTCTGCAACAATGAGTTCTAGAAACATAGGGGACAATCCAGCGGCCCGTGTATGCTGCCTGCCGGCTCTGTGCGTAGGCCAGAGCGCCCGCATTCACGTGCACCCGTGTGGCGCGTGTGCAGTACAGCCACCCAGGGCCATGCTGCGCACACGGCACACCTGAGTGCACACGTTCTGGCCTGCGCATGGAGCATGCAGGCAGCATACGCGTGCCGCTGGATTGTTACCATAATTTTTAACTTAAAAATAAAAGCTGATACTCTCAAGTAAAGCATTTCTCTAGGAACTGGTGTTTTGAAAAACAAACAAACAACTATTATCACAAGAGTAACATTATACATTTGTGACTGTTTATCCCACCGAAAGTCCTGTAAAGCCCCACACGAAAATGACTCTAGTTAGGCTGTGGACTGGGATATTTTTTTTTAATCATACCAGTGAAACCAGTTGTTCAAGGACTATATTATAGTGAGCAGATCCATCCCTTTTACCTGTCTGCTCATGTTATCTTGTAAGTTCTTTTGGACATGGGCTGTGTGCTCTTTGGGGTTTCCACTGTTTTGTGAGATTTCATGAAAAGCTGTACTTTCATAGTAAACATTTCATGAGGTGCGAATGACTTTACACAGCTCTACCTATACGATAGCCCTGAGCTCTTCTGAAAACCTGGTCCAAAGCACCCACGTCTGCACCCAGACCTTTCTTCCTGAGTGACAGATTCCAGAGGAGCACTGTAGTTTTGTATTTATTCAAATTCTTTTGTGAGAAATCAAACCATCAATCAGGATAAACACATCTCCTGAAAACAACAACAACAACAACAACAATCATAAATTGTTTATATAGCACCAGCAAAGTGCTTGGCACTAAACAGTTGGGATTAGGGACAGGTCCCTGCCCCATGGGCTTACAAGGGGAGAGAAGGGAGGGAGAGCGTCAGGAAGCTGAGAAATTGCAAGTGTACATGCATAGCTCAAATATCCAAAGGGATCACCGAGGAAAGGTATGAAGTATCTCCTTTCCCCACTTATCAGGCTGCAAGTGTTTCGTTTATTTATTTAGTTTTGGTTTGAGCACCAAATTTCATTATGACTTCAGACATCTGTTTCCAAGGGGGTTGTGCTGGATTTCCTATGTATATGAATTAATTTCTCTAGTTAATAGGAAATTGCCTGTCACTAACAAGAGTGAAAGGTACCTCACTCGGGCCCTGGCTAATTTTAAGCATAACCTACCACTGAAAGTCATCAACGTTTATTAGAAACAAGCGATAACTTAAATCAACCTAATGCTTCCACTGTAGAAACATCATACAATAATTCTATAAATAGGGATGCGAAGGTGGAATCATACAGATTCATTGATTTTTCTCTCCCCATCCTAGGATTTTTTCGACGCAGTATCACCAAAAATGCAGTCTACAGATGCAAGAATGGTGGCCACTGTGAAATGGACATGTACATGCGGAGGAAGTGTCAGGCGTGTCGCCTGAAGAAGTGTAAAGCTGTGGGAATGCTGGCTGAATGTGAGTGCTGCACATGACTGGTGTCTGTTCTAAGGCATGCTCTCTAGCAAAGGCATGTTCCTTCTTGTCTCTAGAGAAAAATGATAGTTGTCTTGAGAGGTTTTGATTTTGGAGGGTTATTGCCTAAACCCCTGAGTTTTTGTGTTGTTTCCCCTTCCGCTTATATTGGGCATCAGCATTTGGGAAATAACCTCTGTGAGGCAGGTAAGGTTTGTGATCTACGATGTTGGCCAAATCAGACATGGGTCTGTAGAACTGGTGAGATACAGCAAGGTACAGAAGCAGTGTCTGACAAGGATATGGATATTTGAAACTCTTTTATGTTGGAAAATAAAAAGGAGATTCTGCACATATTCATCATTGTTGAAAAACTCTTGCATTCATGTGGTGCAAAGCCCAGGTGGAGAGGACAGAAGTACAATTTGACTCCTGCACAGGCTACTCTTATAAATACATTGACATTATACAGTATGTTGTTACCATCCTACGCAGAAGTGGGCATTGCCTAGCACCTGAGAACATTCAGAACCAAGAAGATGGTTTTCTTATAGGTGATCAATTCCAGGGCCCTCAAGACAAAAGTCTGTGAAGATCCCTTCATTCCCCCATTCCCCTCTGTTTCAGGTCTTATTCCAGGGCTTCCACACCGTCACTGCTGCTATTCTTGCAAGATCCCACCAATGACTGGATGCAAAGGCACCAGCCTCAGTCACAGTCTCTCTTCTGACAGGTTTGAGGCCGATCGACAGCGGCAGAGGTAGTGCCAGCCATGACCCCCCATCAACCTTAATTAGGCCCGAGCAATGGCTAGCAAAGTAACAAGGACTAGTGAAGTCAGGGGAGGGAGGTCTGGCTGCATATCTCCACCGGCTCCTTTGGATACCCGCCCCTATGCTTCCCAGATCAAGGGGCAGATCTTTTGGGGGATGGCTTGAGCCCTGGAACCTCTGCTTTTACAAATTAAGCACTGTCTCATTCATATTATACACAGAGATTATCTCTTCAAGGGCACTCTCAAGTCTGTGGCACAGGATAAACTCCCCTACCTGATTCATCCCTTCTCCAGCCCTGATAATCTCCCAAGGCATTACTAGACTTACATAGTCTTTACAATAAAGGGAGTTGATTGACCAAGACAGTTACTTGAACTTTTATTAATTACTTAGCTATGGATTTCAATCTTTTAACAGGTTTGCTAACTGAAGTCCAGTGCAAATCAAAGCGACTCCGAAAGAAGAGCAGTTTTCTTTGTAACATCAAAGTGGAAGATGAGGGAGTGGACAGCAAGCATGTATCATCTACAACTAGGCCTGGGAAAGTGGGCACTGCTTCATATTTAAAATTCATTCTTTCATTTTTCCTTCTGATTTTTGTCTTAATTCCTGGGTAATGGCAACCTTCTGATTTTTTTTAAAGGTCCAGGAGCGGATAGAACTTACACCAGGTGAACACCAGCTCATTGATCACATTGTGGATGCCCATCAAAAATACACAATTCCCTTAGAAGAAGCAAAGAAATTTGTATGTATAATTACAAACATGCCCCAATACTGAGATATTAATTTTTACTGTTACATTTAGTATCCTAACATTCTAGCAGTATGTTTTACTAACACTGTATCTTTAATCCAGCTGCAGGAAACTGCCAATCCCGAGGAGAGTTTTCTACGGCTCTCAGAAACAGCTGTGGATCATGTGCAAGTACTAGTGGACTTTACAAAAAGACTCCCAGGTAACTTGCTACCTCTGGGAATTTAAAAAAAAAAAATGTAAAAGAAAATGATTTCCCATACAGTGCATAATTTGGACTTACCCCAAAATAGCGTTTCTCAAATGAGCAAAAAAATTGCACTGGTTGCAGTTTTGACTGTTAAAATATTGCACTTGTTATTTGGAAGTGTTATATTTCCTACTACCCTCCAACCTAAATCTTTGGGTTAGCTTAGTCCTCTATCTGCATTTATTGCTTTCTGGTGTCTTACACCAATGATTTATTACAGTTTTGTTATTAAATAAGAACATAAGAGCTATACTGGGTCAGACCAATGGTCCATTGAGCCCAGCATCATGTCTCCAAAAAGTGGCCATTCCCTTCATGAATTTGACTGACGGGACTGAGCCATGCCAAGCCCTCCCCGCCTTCCAATTAAGCCCAGTACACATTCCATTAGCCATGGGTGATGGTGCTGTGGCCTATATGAGGGGTCTCCTGTATCACTTCCTCCCTCCCCGTTGGTGCCATGAAGCATGTCACTCCCACCTACCTCCAGAGGCTGGGCTGGCTGCTGGGGTGGTTCTTCCAGCTGCTTTGGAGGCCAGGGAGGCTGTGGAGGAATATGGGAATGCTGCAGAGGAGAGACAGGGAGCAGTGCTGGCTGACTAGTGGCTCCCTGTTGTTGGTGATAGGGGAGCCACGGGGGTGGGGGAGTGGGGGGGCTGCAGGCCTAGGTGGTCCTGGGCAGGGGGGGTTGCTGCTGAGGCAACCAGAGCTGGCAGAGTGGGACGGGGGCCACCTGCACCTGTGGGAGGCCATGGATGGGCTGTTGGAGGCCTTGTACCACCACCGCGGCACTTGTTGCTGCGATGTGATGGAGAAAGGAGCGCTCCATCTCCAGTGATTGATCCATCACCTGGAGCATGCGAGCACTCACTGACTCCATCACATTGTGGGAACATTGCTGCTCGTGGAAATGGGAGGCCACGTGGTGTCTCTCCCACAGAGATGCCACATGCTTACCTGGCTGTTGGTGGGTGGATGCTTCCATGGTGCTGGCTTATTTCTGGATTTTGAGGCCATGGTGATGTGGGAGCCAGCACACCCACCTCTTTGAGCACGCGTCCTTTAAAGGCTCCTGGCTGGGCTGGGAATGTATCGCGAAGGGGGTGCCAGTTGTCAGCTGGGCGTTGTGCCTCTCTAGCCCTCGTGTGGCCTTTTCTCCATGTTTTTGGTGGACTTGTCCCCCAGGTGGGTGTGCTGCCCTGTGCACACTGGCTGGTGAGGGGTGAACACCCATTCCCACCCATGCCCCCGTATGGAGCAACCCGGCTTTTTTCCAGTTGCTCTGTGCAGGGAGGTGGGTCAGGGTATATGCGCCCACCCACCACTTCTTTTATACAGATGTTTGCACACATGGGGGATGGGTAGACCTGCATCTTGTTTAAAAATGGCCTGAGTGATCTATTCCCTGCTGTTCACTTTAGAGTCAGAGGTTACATCCCCCAATCTTCTTAGCTAATAGCCGTTAATGGACCTATCCTCCAAGAACTTATCCAATCATTTTTTAAAACCCAGCTATGCTTCTAGCCTTGAACACATCCTCTGACAAACAAATTCCACAAGTTAACTGCATTGTATGAAAAACGACTTTCTTTAAAATCTGCTGCCAGTTAGTTTCATGGAGCTTCCCTTAGTTCTAGTAGTATTTGAAGGTAAATCCCTATTTACTCATTCCATGCTACTCATGATTTTATAGACTTCTATAATATCCCCTCTCTTCTCCAAGCTGATAGTCCTAACCTATCAAGCCTCTCCTTTATGGGAGTTGCTCCATACTCTTGGTCATTTTTGTTGTCCTTCTCCGTACCATTTCAGGTTCCATTATATCTTTTTTCAGATGGGGCAACTAGAATTGCACATAATATTCAAGGTGTGGTCACACCATAGATTTACATAGTGGCATTATGATATTTTCCATTTTATTCTCTATCCCTTTACGAATAATCCCTAACATTCTGTTTGCCTTTTTGACCACCATTACACAATGAGCCAAGGATTTCAGCAAATTGTCCACAATGACTCCACAATCTTTTTCCTGATTGATAACCCCTAGTTTAGAACCCAGCATTTATGTAGGTATAGTTTGGATTATTTTCCCTATGTGCATCACCTTGTGCTTGTCAACACTAAATTTCATCTGCTGTGTAGTTGCCCAGTCTTGCCAGATCTTCCTGTAATTCCTCCAGAAGTTTTAACTACCTTGAATAACTTTGTGTCATCTACAAATTTTATCACCTCACTCTTTACTCCCTTTTCCAGATCATTAATGAATATATTAAACAATATCAGTCCCAGTTAGGGGCATGCGTGCCGGTAAATCCGGTATCCGATAATGCCGGTACTGGGCGTACCGGCATTATCGGATTCAACCCGGTAAATCCGGTCCCGTTACCGGATACCGGATTTTTTTACATTGCAGCCATTTAAATGAATGGCTGCAATGTAAAAAGTCCCACCAAAAAAGTAAAAAAAAAAAACCCTCCCCGAGTCCAGGCTGCGCGGGTGGAAGGGGGGACACCCCCCACCCACCCTGCCCAGCCTGGATTTTT
>QEPC01004304.1:6677352-6703910 GCA_003113815.1 Sphenodon punctatus | reverse complement strand
CTGGGGGGCTGTCTGCAAGTTGAGACCCTGCTGCTGGCACAGCACATCTTTGGGTTAATAACTACGCTACATGGGGTGGCAGGTGCTGCTGGTAGGGATCGACAAGCTGTATGAGATTCTGCCACCTGCCAGCCAGAACTTCAGCACATAGGGATAAAAGATTGGTGGTCAAACAAAGCTTGTAACAATAAATATAACAAATTTAATTAAAACTATTTATATAACAACAACAACAACATTTTAAAAAACAAAAGCAAACATGTAAAGGAAACTTATAAAGGAAACTAAGAGACTCTGGGCTTGTCCCCCAGGAATTGGAGGAAAGAAAACACTCATTGGGGTGCATCACAGGGCTGAGGGCCGGCCACCCGGGACTTGTCCAGCTCGAAGCCGTGGCCCACAGCAAACTGCATGGCCTCTGCCACGTCCATATGCCACATGGAGACCGCCTGGTGGTACATTTTCACGCGGTTCAGCTCGGCGGAGACATATTGGCCATATGCCTCCACCTTCTGCCACTCGACCTGGACCGCCTGCAATTGTTCCACCAGGCTGTTCTCAAAGGCGACAGAGGACTCCTCGATCTCCTTCATATAGTCCCAGGTGGGCCGCTGCACTTTGCCCCAAAGGGCCTTAGCCGCTGTGTCCTACCTGGGCCCGGGGGTCTCCATGTCGGGGCTGGAGTAGGGGGAAGGGCTTATATGCCACCGTTTGCGGGTTGCCTTCCCCCCCTTCTTTTGGCGCTGAGGCTCCATGGCTGCCACTCGCGACTCCTCATCAGTATCCCCCTGCCGCCTCACTCTGATGCCATGGATCTTCTCAATGTGAGTGATGAGCCCCGATGTGGTCTTCTCCCTCTGTTGGCAGGAAACTTTCTTGCAGATCTAAAAAGAGCAGAAAAAGATAGGAACATAAGAAGTGCCATACTGTGTAATACCAATGGTCTGTCAAGCCCGGTCTGCATTCTGTCTCCACAAGTTGGTGGACTGGGTGGACAATCTCTCTCTGCAGGGGACTTCTGTTCCTAACAGGTCATAGGGCAATTAATTCCCTATTGTTCCAGTCTCCGTGCCTTACTTTGCATGTGGCGACTCTGTCGCCCTTGTCAAAATACCTCCAGACATTCGACCTTGACCGCTGGATGTCTGGGGGTGTCACTGGTGACCTTGGCCTAGGGGTCCTCCTTGGCCTGGCAGTGGCAACAGAGCTGGGGCTGGCATCCGATTCCTCTCTGAAATGGGAACGCACTAAGAACACCAAAGTAATATCATGCATTTATTATGATGATGCCTCTAGTCCTCCCTCCTTGGGGTGCTAGGGATTGCAACTAGAAAGCATGTGCAAATCCTGCCCTCCTCTCTGGGGTGCTAGGGGATGCTAGGGATTGCAACTAGAAAGGCCCTGGCTGGCATGTGCAAATCCTGCCCTCCTCCCTGGGGTGCTAGGGGATGCTAGGGATTGCAACTAGAAAGGAGGCCCTGGCTGGCACATGCAAATCCTGCCCTCCTCTCTGGGGTGCTAGGGGATGCTAGGGATTGCAACTAGAAAGGAGGCCCTGGCTGGCACATGCAAATCCTGCCCTCCTCCCTGGGATGCTAGGGATTGCAACTAGAAAGGAGGCCCTGGCTGGCACGTGCAAATCCCGCCCTCCACGCTGGGGTGCTAGGGGATGCTAAGTAAAAAAAAAAAGTTTACAAACCTGGTGGCAGCACCTCCTCATCCAAGGAACTGGTCACCACCTCAGGCTTGCTCCTCATCCGAGGAACTGGTCACCACCACAGGAGGTGTACTAAGTGGCGAGGCAGCGACCTCCTTCTCCTCCTCAACTACAAAGTTGGCCCCCAGCCGGGGAAGCAACACGGCAGCCTTCTTCATTTTTTTTTTTTTTTTAATTTAATTTGAAAATCACACACACAAAACACAGTCACCCACAACACACACCAACCACAAAAACCACAACAGCACACCCAAACACAACCAAAACACACAAACCGAACACTAACACAGCCAAACACACACTCACTCGCCACACAGCTCCGCACACACACGAATTTCCAGTTTCCGGCTCGTCCTCTCGCGATACTGGTTTCCGAACGGCCGAACCCGAACCGAACGGCCAAACCCAAACCACAACCTGTTCGCCCATCCCTAGCTTGCACTCAGCATCGAACCATTTCTGATTCTTAAAGTTCTGGGCTATTCTATTAGATTTAACCAGTTTCTCGTGGTCTTTAATAATTAAGTTCGCAGGGCCCGAGGATAATGCCATAGATCTCATTGTAGTAAATAGTTCAGCGCTTAGTGCGGTTGACAGCTGTTGCTCCATGGTTTGATCTCATTTTTTAGGTAAAAATCTATCTAGATATTCAAGCTTTCCCTTCTGCTTATATAAGGGAAGAGTATTCGCTGAGAAATCAACTTTAATATTTAAATATAATATTAAAAGGTAAGTGGTCGCTAAGTTGGTACCTCCTATATAGAAGCCACTAAGATGGGAAAGGGCTTCATTATTTGTTATGGCGTAATCTACCACGCTAGAGTCCTGTGGGCCGAGGAAAGTGAATTCAGCTGTATTGTCACTGGGCCACATTCCATTTAATATAGTTACATTTAGTGAAATGGCTAGTTCCTTCAATTTGAGTCCTGAGGCATTTACACCTGAATCCTTTGATACCCTATCCTTTAAATTTGAACCAAATGGACAGGGCTTTTCGAGAGATATATTTAAATAGGGATAAGTCTCGCATTTAGGTCACCAGCTATCAAAATAATTCCATCCGGGAAGCCTATCTGCAGATTTTCAATATATGCTTCAAGTTTTCCCCAAAATCCTTTATCAAATGAAATAGCATTCATGGGGGGTATATAAATTGAAAGAATTATTAAAGTAAGTAATTCAGTAGTCAAGACCATGCCCTGGACAATTGGCGTTAGTTTTAGCTCCATCACAACTGCACTAACCACTATTTATTAGATATTTGACAAGTCATTCCTCCGCTAGGTCATCCTCTTCTACTGTATGATATTGCTGGTAAGGAGTATGATTTAAACCCGTCTGTTTCCACTGGGGTTTTAGCCCATATTTCTTGTGGCAGAACTATTGTAAATTTATTTATATATTCTATGAATAAATCATCATCCTTATGTGTTTCCCATCCCGCAATATTCCAGGAGCAAATTGATATTAAAGCTGGATCACGGTACATATTTCCTCAATCTGTTAGAGTTACATATGGATTCTCTAGTGCTTCCTTTATAAGAAGCAATTGGTCTCTCTCGTCTGAATACCCCTTTTGGTCTAGTCGTAGTTTCCCCCCATGTTGTCTGTCCTGAAGCCTTTCAGTATCTTGTAGTGTTTGGGGATAAGTCGTCACTCCTGTACAGTTAGTAGGGGAAAGAATTACATTTGCCTGAATTGGTACTTCTGCGTCCAGGACATTAAATTCGGGGAGTAACATGGACGGCCAGTCTTTGCCAGAGTTTGTCTCAGGAATTTCTATTATGGTAGAAATTGGGGCCTGAATTTCCATAGACAAATCCTCTGTCATAGCAATGTCCAGCAGGTGGGAATTAATTGACTTCGAAGGGAGCTTTTTCCCTGACTGATGCTGTGAGGGCAGAAAAGTTCTCCTCCCCTGCTGTATGGGTTCTTTGGGAGGGTTTTTTTCATGCTGGCTCCTAGGTGACCCCAATATAGGGGGTATATCCGTTAACCTAGGGCTGGAATACAATGAGGCTAGCGGGTGTTTGACAGGATCAGTAAATACTTCTCCCACTATAAATCCCCATGATTGGAATAAATTGAAGTGATCAAGAATATTTGCTATCAGCTTGGGGTTATGAAAATGTATAACTAAACATTGCAAATTGTAAGACGATGGTAATTTTTGGAAATAATCTATCTGCCAAAAAGGTATGTGAATTCTGAGAATATCTTGTAGGTGGTGTTGAATATCAAATTTGGTTTTCCACGCCAGGAAAGTACCATTTGGTAGGGGAGAAATTCTGAGTGAAATGGCTCTTGGGTTTATAATGACATTTATATTTCTAGATGTAGCATTTCCAGTGGCCCCTAACCTATTTTGCTTCCTCTCTATATTTAAGATATGTCCTGATGGAATCTGGTCTGGAGTTACTTTAACTGATACGTTTGTTGGGTTTAAATTTTTACTATCTTGGTTCTTAGTTGGTGGGGAGATATGAGTTAACTTGCCCTCTCTAATGTCTGCAACAAATTCCGTCAGAGTATGAAATTGGGATTTCTGAGCTTCCAGTAGATCTAAAACTCCAGCCAATTGCCTGATAAGCTTTTTAATCAGGTCACCTATTAGGAAGCATTAATTGCCTAGGAGGTCATACGAGTCTATATCAGATTTATCAGATGTCACTATACTCTCATTTAATGTGAACCCTCTAGTCCATCAGAAATTCATGACTCGAGTATATGACTATCAAATTTTTTACCCATCAGCTTACTAATGGCACCAGAGGATGGAGAAAAGGTTAGTCTGGCCATTTTTGCTCCCCTCTTTCCCCTTATTTATGAAGGTGAGCATACAGGAGTCTAACTTAAGTTGTTTTGATTGGGATAAATCTCCCTGTGAGTGAGGCCTGTCCCTGTCTTCTCCTTTTGTGAGTCATATTAGGTTAGAAGTTGTATCACTATTACCTTTGCTAAGATTTAATCAACAGATTACAAAAATTCCCCAGACAATAGTCAGTTCTTATTCCACAGGCAAAAATCCAAAGGTTCTAGGAGCACCAAATAAGAGCTAGGACTACTAAGAAAAAATTGTATAAGTACAAAGCAGGCAGTAATTCCCAAGAGGTCAGCACCCTTAAAACTGCACATTAACTGCCGCTCTCTCCTCTTAAGCGGGCTAATTTCAGGATACATTTAAATTTTATCTCACTAAGTACACCAAGGGATGATCATTTAAAACCAACCTCAACTAGGGTTTACTAAAGGAATTTTAAGCAACAAAAATGGAAGCTCCTATTCCTTTGTGGGGTTCATTAATAAACAAAATACCTCCCCAAGAGACTTATATACGTAGATAGGCCCTCCTGCACCCTGCGCGTGGCCTTAGGCGCGCTGCCCTTTAAACTTTCCCAGAAGTTCTGGAAGTTCAGCGGCACCCAGGACACTGTGCGCGGGTCCCAGCCAAGCGCCAGCCAGCTGCGCCGCCAAAAGGAAATCAACCCCCCGGTACCACTATGAGTGTCCTGGTGGGGTTCCCCAGGTCCAGTCGGGCCGCCCTTGTCTCTGTGGGAGTCCCTCTGCTCATTGTCGGCCTTTTAAGGATATTGATATATTGGAATGGGTTCAGAGGAGTGCGACAAAGATGGACAGGGGTCTGGAAACCAAGTCCTATGAAGAAAGGTTGAAGGAGCTGGGTATATTTAGCCTGGAGAAGAGAAGACTAAGGGGAGACACAATAGTCATCTTCAAATATCTGAAGAGCTGTCACAAAGATGGAGCAGACTTGTTCTCTGTTGCTCCTGAGGGCAGAACTAGAACCAATGGGATCAAATTACAAGACAGCGAATTTTGGTTAGAAGAACTTCCTAACCGTAACAACTGTTCGACAGTGGAACAGACTGTCTAGGGTGGTGGTGGGCTCTCCTTTGCTGGAGGTTTTCAAACAGAGGTTGAACGGCCTTCTGTCAGGGATGCTGTAGGTGTGGATTTCCTGTGCAGAACAGGGGGAGGACCCTTCCAACTCTTAAGATTCTAGGATAGCTGAAGTCACCCATTATTACTGTGTTTCCAACTTTAGTAGCCTGTCTAATCTCCCTTAGCATTTCATATTCAGTCTCACTGTCCTAGTCAGGTGGTCGGTAGTATAGCTACATTGCTATACACTTCCCCATTAAACATGGAATTTCTATCTGTTCTTGCCTGCCTTATCTGCCATGGGTCGGGTCGAGATTCTAGAATAGTTTTCCTTTAAAATGTTCATCCTGTTTGATTCAATGCTGTCTGCAACCTATAGGGTCGCTAGTCTGCCAGAAGCTTGATTGACTCTTGTCATTTCAATATATTTTGTGTCCCAGGTATTAGTGTCCCCATTGATTATCCTCATTCTACCAGGTCTCCAAGATGCCTATTATGTCAATATCTTCATTTAGTTCCAAACACTCTAATTTTCCCATTTTACTTTTTAGAATTCTAGTATTTGTATATAGATAATGAAACATTCTTTTTATTCTTATTCTGCTCCTTTAGTAACTGCTTCAGTTAATTTGGAATCATTTAAATTTGTCTTTGTACCAGTTCCCACCTGAACTTTCTCAGCTTCTATCCTTTCCACTTTCCCAGGATACCCAATAGCTCACTTACCAATATCATCCCCAAGGCATGCCTCAGTCCAAACCACGTGCTCCCCGGCATCTGTTGGCTAATGTCTGATGTTTCTGGGTTTTTCCATCTACAGCCCCCTCCCAAGTTACTTTTTCTTATCCACTCCCACCCAAGTCACTGCATCCTCATATATACCTTACGTGAATTGGCTCAGACTATATAGTTCTGACTTGTTACATGTCTGAAGAAGGGCCCCATGTAGCCCAAAAGCTTGCATATGCTCACCAACAGAAGTTGGTCTAATAAAAGATATCAGCTGAGTTACTTGTCTCCATCGCATGCGAACCACATTAAGAGCCTTTTCAGTGTAACGAATGATACATTATTAATAATAGCACAAAAGGGACTATTTCAATCTTTTAAAACAAGTTTTTGTAACAAAATTGTTCAAAAATCATGGTAGCTTCACTTGAGGTCCTTCATTGCTGGGAATCATTGCTGCAAAAGAAGGGTACTTACTTATGTGACAGGATAATCTAAGAAAACATTTAAAAAAGTTCAGAATAGTTATAAATCCACTGATTTTTTTATTTATGTTATGTGCAAAGTTTAAGAAATAGGGACAACATTGACCATATTTCCCTATTCTCTCTCCTTTGAGTCTAATTTCACTTGTGTGATGTGGGTCCAGCTCAACATCTGTGATACACATTTAAAGTTAATAACATTAACATTCTCTTTCTCCAAATCAGAAAAGTAGGCTTTATATTAGGGCTGTACATTGGGTTTTTGATAAAACATAAATAAATGGAAGGGGGGAACCTTTTTGGGTTCCATATTTGAAACACAAATACTAGGGCTATATATTTGGGTTCCAAGTTAACACAAAATTTCCTGGGAAATGTGGTATCCAAAAACTGCAGCACCTATCCAGCTCGGAGCCAGGCTGCTCTCTGACTCTCAGCTTAGTTGCCTGCTTAGGGAGCCTGTAGTGAGCGCTCCCCATCTACCAGGACCACTACTGTCTCAGAACTGCAGCCAGGCCCAGCCCTGTGGAGATCAACTAAGCCAGGCCCAGCCCTGTGGAGATCAACTAAGCCAGGGAGACACAAGCCAGCAACACCCCCAACAAGTGACACCCCAGAGCTAGCCACATGTCCCATCCCTTTCCCCAAGCCAGCAACCTCCCTTGAACCAAACATGCCTGTGGCCGGAGAACTGTCCCACTGCCTGCATGGCCCAGGTAGGATGGGAAGCTCAACAACTGTGCAGCCAGCTGGACCCACCCTGCTCCCAGCACCCCACCATGACAGACAGCCATGGCGGCCAATGATGGACAGTCATAGCCCGACCCATGGCAGATAAGGCAGGCCAGAACAGATATGCTGGCCCACTGTTGCTTGCGATGGTGGCCCTTAGCCCGGGCTGTGACCTCCAAGTTTGCCGAGGACACAGCTGGGGCTAGCCACCTACTCACCCTGGGGCAGTCCTGGGCTAACATATGGCAGTAGGCATGCTGACATGACAGCTCCTGGGCCACTGTCACATCTGTTTTTACGCAGTAACTTGCCCAAAACCACTCAGTGACTTCATGGCTAAGATGCAATTTGAATGCTGGCTTCCCAGGTCCAAGTCCAACACTTTATCTGATAGGCTACACTGAAAAATAACAAATGAAAACAAAGGTACGTAGCAGAGAAGTGCAAATGACAGCTCAGAAGCCACATGCAGCTCTTGAGTACCTATAATGCTGCCTCGAGTCATTCTCGAATGAGAGAGTGCGGGATATAAATTAAAAATGAAATGAAATTATGCAGCTTTTGTCCAAAGCGGCCACTTGGGGGCATGTCCATGAGCCTGTTCCCAGAGAGAGGGGCAGTGTGCCATGAGCTGCTATTGCCATTGCCAAACCCCTGGACTGCCTGAGAGTCAGAGCCTTGATGAGGCGGCTAGAGGAAGCTACATGGCCCTATCCCTAGGATTGGGGGAAAGCTGCAATTAATGAACAGTGTCATGTGGCTCTCTGTGATAGGATATGGAAATTTTGCTTTGTGGCTTTGGGGCATGGGAACATTGTTGACCCCTGGCATATAAGACAATGAATGGGACAGTCTAGTCGTTTTCATTCTGTGGGACATGGAACTTTGGTAGTTCATGGTCCCGCTTCAACAGTTTTAACAACTTTTAACATCCACAACATTAAAGTTAGCCCATTTTAATTATCTTAACAATAAATTAAATAGGCAAATTATTTATCTATTTCTTGTATTTGTATCCCGCCCAGGAACGACTTGAGGCAGCTAACAATAAAAGTAAATTATCAAAATATAAAACATAATATAAATACCATATAAATTAAATGCCAAAGTGTTAGTTTGGTGCAAGACTTTGACCATTTGGCACAACATATTACTGTGAACAAGCATTTTCTGATTTGATTAAAAATAAACCTGGGAACTAGTTAAACTTGAACCTGGAAGTGAGCAATCTCCAACCAAAACTTAAGATGATTTTCAAAGTAAAGCAGGCTCAAGCAACCTTATATTGGAATTTGATGTCACAAGGGAAAATACTAAAAACAAGTTTACTTGGTGATTGTGGGTATTAATAGACAAGAGCTTAGCCTGCTGGAGTCTGGGGTCGCTCCGTGGTGCCCACGCGCAGCTGCCACTTACAGGTTCCAAGGGATGAACAGCAGAAATGGGCAGGTGCCATTAGGGTTGCCACCTATGCATGTTTTTAAGGAACACTTATGAAAAATACATGTTTTTATGGCCTAAGGTGCCAGTGCAGACCTTGCAACATGTATTTTTCATAAGTGTTCCTTAAAAATTTGCATAGGTGGCAACCCTAGGCACCATGCTCCACTCTGATGCACAGCTGCAGCAACCCCTGGATACATGAAGCTGCCCCCACCGTGATCTTTGCCTATGTTCTTGTTTATTTTCGCTTTTTGGAGCACTCCAAAAAGCGAAAGTAACCAGGAACAGTGCTTGTGAGAAGTGAGCAGAGGGAGCGCTTGTTCCCTGGACCGCTCTATGCGCGTTGCCTGGGACTCTATGGTCTTGGTGCATCTGGACATATACAGAGGCTGCACAAAGCCTAACAGATGGGAGGCAGCCACATGGGCACTCATCCACCTGCCTTAGTCAGCATTCACCCACACAGCAGTCTCCACATTTGCCGAGAAGATGCCATGAGTGGGGGCTGCGGGGCAGGGGAGTGGTAGGTGTGGATGAACAGCTGGCGGCCACCTAACAGATGGGCAGTTGGCTACCCATCTGATGTGGGGTAGTCTTCTTTGTTAACACCCTTTTGAAGTTATTGTAGCCTGAATTTTGTGCTAGGAATGAAGTGCTACATTGCAATTTTTGTGATAGTGAAGTGGTAAGTTGTCAAAAAGGTTTGAAAATCACTGCTATAGACAAGACAAATCAGAAGTTTTTACTAATCTCATAACTAAAGAATGAGAAGATGTTCAATGAAATGGACAGTCAGCCAATTAAGACTACTAAAAGGAAACACCTTTCTACTCAATTTCCAATTAATCTGTGGAACTCCTTGACAAAGCAAGTATATAGTTTGGTGTGTCTAAAGTAGGACTTTTCAGACTATGGATGAAATCTTGTTTCTATAGACTGTATGAATGGTGGGGAATCAAGCCATATACTATTTTAAGTTGTTCAGTGGGCTGGATCAAAATAAGGTGAGATAGTGGTAGACACGCTCCTTCCACATACTGTTCTCTACCTTTGACTCCCTCCTCAAGCCTCCCTGTCCTCCCCCTCCTTCTTCCCTTTCTGCTCAGGATCTTGCCTCCTTCTTCACCTCCAAGATAGACAAGATCCGCCTCGACATCGCTTCCCACTCCTCTCTTCCCACTCCCACCCCTCTCCCTCCTCCCCCTCCTTCTCTCATGTCCTCCTTCTCCCCTGCCTCCCTTAAGGAAATCTCCTCTCTGCTCTCCTCCTCCAACCCTTCCACTTGCCCCCTTGATCCCATTCCTTCCCGCCTCCTCACCTCCATTACTCCTACTGTCGCCCCTTCCTTCCTGCACATCATCAACCTCTCCCTCTCTACTGGCTCTTTCCCTTCTGCCTTCAAACATGCCACAGTCTCTCCTATTCTCAAAAAGTCCACTCTTGACCCCTCTGACCCTTCTAGCTATCGTCCTGTCTCACTCCTTCCTTTTGCTTCCAAGCTGCTTGAACGTGTTGTCTACTCCCGCTGCCTTGACTTCCTATCCTCCAACTCCTCCCTTGACCCCCTCCAATCTGGCTTCCGCCCCCTTCATTCTACTGAAACTGCTCTCGCTAAGATCACCAACGATCTTCTGGTGGCTAAATCTAAACGTCTCTATTCCATTCTTGTCCTCCTTGATCTCTCTGCTGCCTTCGATACTGTTGACCACTCACTCTTGCTGGATTCCCTTCACTCCCTTGGCTTTTGTGGCTCTGTCCATAACTGGTTCTCCTCCTACCTCTCTGACCGCTCCTTTAATGTGTCTCTCTCCAACTCCGCCTCCTCCTCCTTCCCCCTCTCAGTTGGTGTTCCTCAAGGCTCTGTTCTTGGCCCTCTCCTCTTCTCGATCTATACCTCATCCTTAGGCAAACTCATTGCCTCCCATGGCTTCCAATACCACCTCTATGCTGATGACACTCAACTCTATCTCTCTACTCCCTCTCTCTCTCCCTCTGTTCAAGCTCGTCTCATCAACTGTCTCTCTGACATCTCTACCTGGATGTCTCAACGTCAACTCAAACTCAACATGGCTAAAACTGAACTCCTTATCTTCCCCCCTCATCCTTCCTCTCCTTCCTCACTGTCAATAACTATTGATGGAGTCACCATCCTGCCTGTCCCCCAAGCCCGTAGCCTAGGCTTCATCTTTGACTCACCCCTTTCTTTTAAACCCTACATTGACTCTGTTGCTAAATCCTGTCGCTTCTCCCTCCATAACATTGCTAAGATTCGCCCTTTTCTCTCTGTCTCGTCTGCCAAAACTCTTGTTCATGCTCTGGTCATCTCTCGCCTCGATTACTGTAACCTCCTTCTCACTGGCCTTCCCCGGTCTCACCTTTCTCCCCTCATCTCTGTCCAAAACTCTGCTGCCAGGGTCATCTACCTCGCCAGTCGCTTCGACCATGTGCAGCCCCTCCTCTCTTCGCTTCACTGGCTTCCCCTTCCTGAACGAATCCTGCACAAGCTCCTAGTCTTCACCTATAAAGCTCTTCACAACCTTGCTCCCCCCTACCTCTCTGCACTTATCGCCCTCCATACTCCAGCCCGTGCACTTCGCTCCTCCTCTGTCCCTTCTCTCACCCTTCCACGCCTTCCCTGCTCCCCTAAGCGCCTTCGTCCCTTCTCACTTGCTGCCCCCCATGCCTGGAACTCCCTCCCTGTCCACATCCGCCTTGCCCCCTCCCTTCATACCTTCAAATCTCTCCTTAAAACTCACCTCTTTCGCTCTGCTCTGTCTGACTCTTTATCCTGCTGAGCCACTATTCCTATACCTACGATCGGTTTACCCTTATCCTTGCAACATGGACCTGCCTGCTGTCATTCTCATCGTAACCAAGCCAAGTACGTGCACTTGAGACCTCGCATCTTCATGAATGTTAGACCCCTTGTCTCTCCCTCTGTTCCCCTTCCTAAGTCTCTCCCCCAGCTCCTGTCTCTCAGATTGTAAGCCCTAGGGGCAGGGACCGTGTCTATTTTATTACTTTGTAAAGTGCCAGGTACACTGCTGGCGCTATATAAATGTTTGTTAATAATAATAATAATAACATACATTTCACACACCTGCACCCCCCTCACACTTTATCCACAGCTCTTCCATACTCTCTCTGGGGCCTACCTTGAGCCTATCATCGTGGAAAGGTACACTGTGTAGCAGCAGTCACTGCAGGAAAGGCAAGACAAGGCAGGAGAACCTGCCTAGGGAAAAAGTGCACCCTGCAGCAGCATTCCCATGAGGCAAGATTAAGGCCCTTTTCAAATGGTGCGTGGGGGGATAGGTGGGAGCCGTGGTGGGGGGGCGCTGCGTGGGCAGGGCATCACACGAACACCCACCTCCACGCATGGAGGTGTTTTCTCCAATGCCTCCGTGCATGGGGGATCGTTGGAGGTGGGTGGAGCGTGGGAACATGTACGCACCCCTACCCACCAGTTGTGGCGGTCAGATGGATGCCCCCCTGCCCACGCAGTCACACACATGGATGGGGGGGCATCCATGTAAAAAGGGCCTAAGTGGTGACAAGGGAAGCTATCCTTAGGGAAGGTGCATGCTGTGGTAGGGCTCTGTGGATACTGGGCTAGATGGATTCCTGGCCTGATTTATAATGTGATTATTACCCATGTTCCCAAGAACCTTCAGTGGGTTAGCCACTCAAGAAATGTTTTCCAGTTAAATAGGGACAGAAGAGCAGGCATGCTGCACAGCACGAAAAGGGGGTGGGGTTGAAAATGGCCCAGAAGCCATTGGTTCCCTATCCCTGCTAGACATTAACAAACCTCTCTCAGGATTTAACACTATTTATTTGGACTCTGCAATAATCTACTTATTGAAATATGTTTGTTTACCATGTATAAGTTAGTACCAGTAGTACAAAACATGGCAGGACAGTGGAAATGACAATTAAATTAATGTCTTTCTCTTTGGCCTTTTTTATCTGGGCCGTGGGCGCAGGGGGATCAGTGTGTACACAGCAGTGTGGGTGGTACAGGAGGGCCAGTGCACACGGGCATACACCAATCCCCACCATATCCCCACTCATGGAGCAATCACCGGTTTGGCCAATGGCTCCGTGAGTGGGTGATGGGTGGAGGTGGGTGTGCATGCATGTTTCGCAGGAGCGTGCACACCCACCCACCTGCTGTGGGATTTATATGGGCAGCACCCACTCATGCCCACACACTGGATCTGCGGGGGCATGAGTGGGCCTGTCTCGTGTAAAAAAGGCCTTACTTTTAGACATGTCTACAGATAATGAAAACCCTACAATAGCTGCAACCCTGAGCCCAGTAGCAACCCTCCCTTTGCTTTTAATGGGTAAGGACTGCACTCACTTTTATTAGACTAGACAATATATTTAAAAGGGCTAAAAATCAAATAGAAAAAAAATAGCCATTATATTTCATAATTCTCCATGAAAAGGTTTCTTGCACCTTTCTCTGAAACATCTGATGTTGACTGCTGTCAGAGACAGGATACTGGGCTAGATGGATTCCTGGCCTGATTCATAATATGATTACCCATGTTCCCATATATATGTAAAATATCTAGAAATTGTGCAATAGCTTGTTCTATCCCCAATCCCTACATTCTTATTTGGAACATGGATTTTGGAAGCAGTACATCTATGCCTTCAAGCACCCCTGTAACAAAGGAATTAATAATTTATTAATTCTTTATACTGGCCATTATGACCCCAAAACACCCCTAATTTTGAATCCTGTGGCTTTTACAACTTTTTCCTTAAAAGACTATTGTGAATCTTACTTTCTACAGGATTTGAAAGTTTAGCCAATGATGACCAGATTGCATTGCTGAAAGGTTCAACAGTGGAAGCAATGTTTTTACGTTCAGCCCAAATATACAACCAAAGAGCTAATGAATGTCAGCTATCAGTGAGTGAAAGTAAGTTCTGCTATTAACAGGTATGGGGTGCTATAAAATAAAAATTAGTATTTATTATTTATTGGGAGGAATATAAGCTAACATTTCTGCAAACCCTCTAATGATTTATATACGATGTAGTTTTCTGGGATGTGCTTGCAAAATGAAGACAACTAAATATTTAAATAAATTAAAATTCAGTTATGTCACAGCCCTTTGATTTTGCTTTCCTGATTCTAGGTGATGTCAGATTTTCTGATCATGCTATGTGTTGTCACATTCAAAGTCTTGATAGAAGTACTATTTACTCCATGAAAATGTCTCACACTAAAGAGAGTCCAACTTCCACCACTACCACAGGTAACTGAGCCCTCAGTAGTGTATTTCTTTTACTAAAACTGTCAAACTTTCTAGAAGTAAGAGTCTAGAAAATTTGAAACCACTTAAACATGTCTGAGGCTATGAACCGATAATTGCAATATGCCTCCTTTTCCAGTGACTTTTCACTTGGCCACAGAGGCCAAGGGAGAATGACCAGGTGTCTGAGCATGGGTATTTTCAGACGTGATACCCCTGCCCTTGGCCAGGCTTACCACAGCATGGCCATGGGCAGGGGGTGTTATGTCTTCTCCCTCCCTGTCAGATGTTCACCATGGGCGGGAGCAGAAGTTTTATTTAAATCGATTTTATACCCTGCCCCTCCTGCCAAGGCAGTTTGGGGCAGCTTACAAAACTTACAATACAATATCAAGTTACCCTGGATCGTGGCAGGGCTAACACGGGGTGTACACTGGGCTCCCGGTCAGTGCACATCCTGGGTTAGGCTTACAATATCTTACAATACAAAATCAGGTTACCCTGGATCGTGGCAGGGTTAACATCGGATGGACACTGAGCTCCCAGTCAGTGCACATCCCGGGTTAAGCCCTGCCACATTCCGGGGTAGGCGTCCCCAGACCGTGGTAGAGCGGGCTGGCCATCACGTCTGATAGCCTGCTCCACCTAACCCCGGTCTGTTGCCGGAGCAGTTCCCGGCGGGCATGGCAGCCTCATAGGCTGCTGCACCCACCCGGCAGGGAAGAGGTGGGGCCGCACTGAGGAGCGCGGGGCTGTACGGACCCACAGCCGCACGTCCCCTGCCCTCTCCATAGCCACCGGAATGTATGTTTGGCGGCCAGGCAGACCCCTACCTGGGCTGAGGGGGCTCACCCCAGGGCATGACAGCTTCTCAGCTGTCACGTCTGAAAATACCCCATGTCTGGAGGAATGGCTGGCAGTACTGAGTGAGCATGCTTAGACATCAGGCTTGAGTCCCCCTTTCTGCCCCAGCTATAAAGCAACAGGAAGAATGGTAGCACAGATACAGTACAGCAGGGTATCTCCAAGCACCTGCATGAGTAAGGGGAGAACTGGCCAGCATCCTCCCCCTTGCCAGGCAACTACTAGCAAAGGGTGGAAAGGATGGCACCCATTCACCTCATACAGAAGTAGGCCAAGAGAGATTTTCAAGGGGTTACCAGCAAGTGGGTAGGGGCTATGGAGGGCCCAGCCTCTTGCACTCTTCTACCCCAACGTACACTGAATGTTTTTACCCGAGATGCCCCCACCCATGGACACCCACCATCCATGTGGGGGAGCGCTCGTGTGAATTCAGCGCACTGGAGGGATGGGGGTGCTTGTGTGACCCATGCACTGCCCACCCCGTCTATGCATGGGGCACTCCAGAAAATGCCAGACTGCCCCATACAGGGATGGGGTGGGCGGTGCGCGGAGAAGGCAGCCATGCATGCAGCAGCTTTTTAAGTGCTTCCCCACGCACGCCACTGCCCTCCCCCACAGACATCCCCTCCCTCCCATCTTGTGTAAAAACACCCACTGTGATTGTGCTTCTGTTGGGCCACATTTTGATATCTTTCTTCCATTGTTGTAGGTATCACTGAGGAGTTTATCACTGCACTGTTTTATTTCTACAAAAGCATGGGAGAACTTAATGTGACTGAGACTGAGTATGCTCTGCTTGTAGCAACTACAGTGTTTTTTTCAGGTAAACTTTGAGTTTAATGAAGCAATTATATACACAGGCCAGTTAAAAATACTTTTGGAAAACTGAGCTGAGTAATTTCAAATAAAGTCTACTGTAGCCACTAATCTAAGAAGGGGGAAATGTGAATTATGTGTATTTATAAGTGAATACTCATGTGAATTATGTGTATTTATATTTATCTATTTTAAAACTTCTTAATGTACATTTCTTGACAATTTAATTTCTCTAAATGCTACAGTGGCTCTTCATTTACCCTTTCTCAGATTCTTGTGTCATTTCAAATGAAATGCTGTCCCTTCTTCAAACAGCTTGAAAGAATAGTCTTCTCAAAACCAATGCGCATGCTCATAAGATGAAAGTTGGCATAGTTTGGCTCATCATTGTAACTGTATTGCTATTTTTATTTATTTTTTTCAGATCGACCACTCCTAAAAAACAAACAACATGTGGAAAAACTACAGGAACCTCTTTTAGGAATTTTGTATAAGTATTCAAAAATTTATCATCCGGCCGACCCACATCATTTTGCACGTCTCATAGGGCGGCTTACTGAACTCAGGACCCTCAATCACAACCACTCAGAAGTGTTAGTTACTTGGAGAACAAAAGATCCAAAACTCACCTCTTTACTCTGTGAAATATGGGATTTGCACTGAATGAAAAGCTTTCAATACTGAAATTATTATGATTTTTTTCTTTAAACATGTTAAAATCCAAACGGTTCAATTCTTCTTACTTTCATAAAACTACTAAAAAAAAAATCACTTTGGCTTTAAATGGCTGCAGGTTCTTTTTCAACAACAATACTGTATTGTGATTATTTTCTGTAGTAATAAAAATAACTTGGACTTTGTCTACAAGAATTAGACTATGTGTACAAGAAGGTTATTTTCCTAGTAGCTAAATGCTCCTTAATGGTCAAGAGTATGTTCCACTAAGTTTAAAGTTTCCTATTACTGACTTTCTTATTATGGACATTTGCAAGATGGTCACATGGTCCTTAATACATACTTTTTCCAGGGACCATTCACTGGATTCCATGGACCAGATGGGATGCTCAGTATAGGAAAACAGTACTTTAATCTCCATACAGCTAGTCCTCTTCACTTCCATCATCCTGAGGGAATACTGTTTTACACTCTCCCATGTGTGTGAATATAGAGGTCAATTGAAGAAGGAATGAAAGTTACTTAGGTAACAAGTTCTTTGAGAGTGCTCAGTCACACAACTTGCTCACCTTCCCCTCCATCTCAAAATCCTAGTTAGGAGTCCATGGGACTCCGAGTTAGGGATTGGAAGGAATTGAGGTGGCTATGTGCTTCAATCCACTTACAATAGCCTGACTCATCATGTGCAGAACTGAGGAGATGGGGGAGGTTGGCACACCTCAGAGGGCACTGCCTTCAAAAAGGTTCCAAGGTCTGAATGCACCTGGCAGTCAGATTCCATGTGTAAATGTATAGAGGCCACTTAAAGAGGAAACAGATCCAACATAATTTCAGAGGCCTGTGTTCACTGAGTTTTCTCCATTGGCAACAATGGAGAAAACAGCAAACACAGGTCCCTGGACACAGTGAAACTTGCTATAACAGGCCCTGCTTGCATGAACCCTTGTTTATAACAAGCATAACGTCAATAACCATTTCTTTCCATACCCTATTATAGTGAACAGCTTGATATATATAATAAAAAACCCTTTCACTGGTCCTATGGGGTTCATTAAGCTGAAGTTATACTGTAGACTGTTCTTCAAACTTTTCCGAACCTTAGAAACATAAGTTGTTTGTGACCTGAATTTGACCTATATTTTATATAATTGGTACTTAAATCATGTATAATAATGTATTTCTCCAGAAATTATGAACATTTAGGGCTGATAAATGTATCATCTGTGCTTTTTCCATTGTGTGTGAGCTATATTTTGCATGCATATAAGAGGACCAAGCAAAGTGCAACAACCTGCAATACACCAGAATAGTTATATAGTCCCAGTACAATAGTATTATGGCCTACAGTCTATCGTATTAGCTGAAAGGAGTCAGGATAATGTATGTTAGGGATACTGAAGTTATGTGTAGGTACTCCAAATGAAGATGGAGGTGGGTAGGTAGTCTCTACAGATGAAGTCACAATCTTCAATTGATGCTTGATATACATGTTACTGTCTGATTCACAGGATCATAGTTCATTTTCAAAATAGGGTCACAGGCAAAAAACCTGCGAGCCACTGGTGTATGTTGTACTTTGAGGCACCAGAGGTTGAGCCAAGTACACACATACAAAAGGACTTGGAAAATAAGTGTTCAGACAAGAGATGGATATGATGAAAAGGAAAATGATAGTGGGAAAAAGAAAAGAAAATCATATTCTTCCGGTTATTTAATCTTTTTCATAGGATGAGGTCAAATGTGTAAAAACAAATACATTTTAGGTAATTTAACGTGCAGTCCTGTGCTGAATAATTGGGCTGCAATCCACCAACCACGTACTCTGGAGGGGTTCCAGAGTGAGTTGGTGAAATGCACCCAGGTCCTTAAATATGGTGCATAGCAGTATTTGTGTACAGCTACATGTAGTTTAGAATTGCTTAATTGTTTTAACAAACCCTCTCACCTGCCTGTCCATGCTGGGACTGCGAACCCATCTGGCTAATTTCCAAAGTGAGGGGATAGAGAGTGGGGCTGGGGAGGGGAGAGTGTCAAAGTGGGAGGGGAAGCAACTAGAGGAGAGTAGAAAAGAGGGGAGCAAGGTGCACTTATGGGATGAGGGGCCTCAACTACCATAGACAAGAGAAAAGGGAGGCACAATTCAAGTTTTGGAACCAGGGCAGTAAGCTATATTTTTCAATGCAAAAGATACTACTCATTTCTATAGTGCTACTAGGCACATGCAGCACTTTACCGTCACAGATTTCTTATCTTATTTCACAGATAAACCTTCTCCACTGTCCCCAATAAAGCAGAGGCATTTCCCAGTGAAACACTCCTCACAGGGCAAGCCTCTCAGCTGCAGGGCGGAGGCATGGGAAAGCTTGCACGGCCTCTTTTGCTGGGGGCAATGGGAGCTTTTCAGCGCTATTACCGCACCGCGCACAATTTCAGTCTGGCAGTTCCGGGGCGATCAATGCCCGGGCAACTCGAGCAGGCACAGACAGACACTACCGCACTCTGGAAGAAGCCGCCTAGGAAGGGTCATATCCCCCGCCCCCATCCAGCCAGGGAAGCCCTTATGAACGGAAGGCTCAGTGGGTTCCTCACTACGGGCCGCACCCGCACACACTTGCCGCCAGCTCGCGCTGTACACAGCCCTCTTCTCAACCCCTCCCCCCCTTCTGCTAAGAGGCTCGCGCTTTGCACACGGTCCGCTTCTCCCGTCTAACGACTGCACGGAGACCTGCCGGCTATCAGACTCTTTCCCGCCTTTTCTCCAGCTACCTTTGAGCCGTGCGCCATTTTACTCGAGGCCGCAAGGAGTCACGCCCCTTAGAGCCCGTCTCCAGGAAGCGCCATCTACAGGCTAGTCATATGGTCAGATGCTCCGTGCCCACCTCCAGCCTGTCCTGGGGCTGCACGGCTTGTCCAGCTTATGCCCATGGGGCTGCTGCCTCTGAGAGCTAAGGCTTTCTAAAATCTCCAAATCGAGCTTGAGGCCGCATTCACATACGATCACAGGAGATTCTTCTCCTTGCTGTACTCTTTCTTGGGGGAGTCCGCATTCCCGAGTTTGAATTGTTCCCAGGTTTTCTTCCCCACTTCAAAGATTCCCTCCCACTGCTATAGTTATTATTACACGGGTTTCCCCCTTTCGCATTCCCACCTACAGAAGAATGCTGGTATTTCTAAATGCAGGCAATTTTAAAATGTGCTTGCATTTATTCACACCAGCATTTAATTTGCGCATTCAAGCAATTTTAAATAATGCGCCTTTCACGTTCCCACAAGCCCCTCAGGTGGGTGGAGAGGAGGAGGAGGAGCGGCTGTCACAGCCCCTCACTTCCGGGGAAGCGAGGTGCTGTGTAACTTACACAGTGCCTCGCTTGCCTGGCTTGTGGCTCAGCTCCTTTCCCTTCTCCAGGACCTGAGAGCTGGGGAAGCAGGCGCTGTGTAACTGGCATGTGGACACTGACATTCTGACAGGAGGATTTATACGGGTCATTTCAAACCTGCACTTGTAGGTTTTGGCGGCTTGTCAATGCGCTTAAAAAACAACCGCAAGGACGGTTAAAGAAGCACATATAGTCTTTCACAGAGCACATTCCCACCCACGTACATGATATCAGCGCTTTTTTCTTTCCCCCGCATATTAGAACAATGTGGGAAAGACTTCATGCGTTTATTTTGCAATTGTTACGTTTGGTTTTTTAGCGCATAGAGGGGCAGCCAAAAGCTACCTTTACAAGGGTGCATTTGAACTGACCCGCATAAATCCTCTTGTTGGAATGTCAGTTACACAGTGCCTTGCTTCCCCTGGCTCTCGGCTCTGCTTCTCTCCCCTCTCCGGGAGCTGGGCAAGCGGGGCGCTGTGTAGTGACATGGATTACAGACTTCACGGCAGAGGAAATCGGGGTAGGAACGACAGCTGCAGCCAGCCAGCCAGCAGGAGGGAGGGGAGCCTTGGCTTCCAGTTCAACCCAATGTTGAAGGAATCGGGATTTCCCAGGGGACAGGCTGCCTCTCCCAGATCCTGGGTGCGGAGGGAGCCCTGTTTGGGGGCAAACGAGCTGCGGGATCTCATCGGTGCCCTGGGGGAGATGGATTGGCTGCCTCCTTAACTGGCTTATAGCATGATGGCTTGGGAGAACCAGGGAGCCCTGCCGTGCCAAGCACTCCCCTTTTGGAAAGCAGGTCTTGGAGGAAGCGCTTTGAACATGGAACCTGGGTAGGGATTGAAATGCTGTCTGAATGCTGCTTCCTAAATGCAGTCAATTTCAAAATGCGCTTAAATAAACCCATATGTGAATAGTGCATGGGTTTACTTAAGCGCATGTTGAAACTGACTGCATTTAGAAAAAGCAGCATTTTAATGTATGTGGGAATGCACTCATACTTCAAGGAAATATGTGGGGAAAAGAAAAAAGCGCTGGTTTGCTGTATGTGGGAATGTGCTGAGTTGTCCCCACCAGGCAGGCAATGGGGCTTCATCTTCTAAAGAGGAAATTGCCTCTATTCCCCATATGCAGCAACTAGGGTGATAACATGATGACGGGGTGTAATGGCCTGCCTGGGCCAGGGACAACCACCCATTGGATGTGGACCCATTGCTGCCCTGGCCCAAGCAAGCTGCTGGCCTGGATGTGGACCCCTGGATGATTCCAGGCCCACAGCCTGGGTGAAGGGCTGTAGCTCCCATTCCCTGCTGGGGATTGGGAGCCACAATGACAAGGGAGCCAGCAGCAATGCATCTGTTCCCCTGCTAGGGGGAAGGCTCACCAGCCAGCCTGATCGGGCACATATTGTGTACACCAACCTGACCCCACCAGGGCTGACCCGCCCCGCCCTGGAAACATATAGCTGGTGCATCAGCTGCACAATTATTTTCACCCTTAGACTGTCTGATATATGGATTAATCACATCATAAGGAAAATTCGGAGGATGGGTTTAGCTCAAATATCAGACCTTTCCAGTTTCACTTTTGGGACTTGACCCACATACCCAGTGTGTCCTGCAAGTGCAACCTAAACTTGCAAATGTTCAAAATAAGGCAGGGGCGAGGTTTTTCCCCATGCTAAGCATCTTGTGTGAATGCAGCCTCAGGCCCCACTTCTCACTGTAAAATGGGGCCAGTGCCTGACCCAGGAGGTTGTATGTAGCACTAGAAGAGTTCAGGGGTGGGCAGTTAATGCACAGAGCCCAAGTTCATTGGTTATGTCTAAAAACAGCAGAGGAGCAGGCTCATGGTGTTGGGAAATTTGAGACTGGTGTGTTAGGGCCTGAGAGAGGCATGGTGTAGGGCCACTGGTGTCTGCTACACTGGATGGATGCTTCACAACACCCATCTCACTCACTGACCTAATTTTTCCATCCCTACACATATCTATCCAGCTCTATATATCTGTATTTATATGTTGGTAACCATCCATGACTGTCCTTCATAGTGGGCTCTCTCAGTCTCTGTAACTATATTCTATCTGTCAAAGAACCAGTGTGGTGTAGTGAATAAGGTGCTGGACTTACACTTAGGAAATCAAGGTTTGAATCTCATCCTAGCTAAATAAACTTACTGGGTGGCCTTGGCTAAATCGCACCATATCAGTTTCCCATCTGTAAATAGGAATGTGTGTGTGTTTGTCTTTCCTTGTGTGCTCCCCTCATCCTTGTCTGTCTTAGATTGTAAGCCTACTGGACAGGGACCTATCTGTGACTGTAAAGTGCTGCATATGCTTAGTAACAAATAGGTAGTAGTAGCTTTACGTTTTGCATTGAAAAATATTGCTTACTGCACTGGTTCCAAAACTTTAATGGTTCCTTCCTTCTTTTTGTCTGTGGTAGTTGAGGCCCCTCACCCCATAAATACACTTTGCTTCCTTTCCCTCCCCCTTTGACACTCTCCTCCCCCTCCACCCCACTTTCTATCCCATCATTTTAGAAATTCACCTTAGTCCAGTAAGAGTGGAGTGGTGTTTGCCAGCTATGCTCTTTCTTATGGCCCCCAGAATACCAGGAACTGACCACCGGCTTATTGTTTCTCAGAGTTAGTGTTACAAATGTTTCTCTAATGCAGCACAGCACCTTGCTTCCACTGACTTGCATAAAAATATGATCAAAAATACACTTTCAGACAAACCACTTTATCAGTTATCTTCTATTTTAATTTCCCCTTGCTATGGGTCCTAATAATACTATCGTTTGAACTCTATGACAATTTTGCTTTGCAGCTATTGCTCTCTAGAACTCCTATGAACCTCAAGGGGAGCAAAGGTGTATATGGAATTTAGGACTGGCTCCTTTTAAAATGAACCACTCCCTCTGGCATATGTCACTGGAATATCCTACCAAAATGAGCTTCTCAAACACATTTGCTTTTGAACGTTAATATGATTGGTTTACAGCTTTACCTTCTTAAAATAACGTCATTGTCTTCAGTCCTGTATGATTGTTTCAATCAAATAAAGCAGATGTACAAAGCACATTATACCAGCTAGCAGCTAGCACTTCATGTAGCATTACCAAGCAAGATGTTAAAAATCTCCTAGAACACTGAGACTACGTTGATTTTCAGTGTGAAAATACTTACACAGGGTCTCATTGAAATCAGTGGGACTCTATGGGTGCAGCCAGACGAGCTGCAGCATCCTGATCCCCGCACAACCTTGTGGTGGGCAATCGCTGCCACCATACTGTGAGGTCAGTGCAGGGAGCTGCTGCCATGGTCGGGAAAGGCTGCAACGTTGGCCACACAAGTGGTTGCCCAGCCCTGCCCCACCTCCCTCCCCATGACAGGCCAAGAGTCTGGCCGTGACATGGCCACGGGCAACAGCACCCACCACTCAAGGCCCTGCAGCAGTGCTCCCTGCGTGGCAGGGCAAGCACAGCCCAGGTACATGGGTTGCTCCACCTTGGGCAGCCTTACCCCATATTGAGTAAGGCTGCTCCGCGATGCATCATCAAAATGTTTCAGAGGACATGTTGAATAGCATCCAACTGTTCTCCCCCACCCTGGGGAGGGGACATCTGGCGGGTGCCAGCCACACAATGCACTGCATCATGTGGCCCAGCTGCTCAAAGTGGGGTAAAGCTACCCAAGGCATAGTAGCCTCTCCACTGTCTTGTGTGGCTTCATCCATTGTGTAAGTGCTTTCAAGGTAAGGGTGTTCTGTGGCCACAGCGTGGTTCTGCCGCAGAGCACCCAAGCAGGTGAAGTATGTGGGGAGCAATTCTAATGGGCGGCTCTCAGCGTGGCTACCACAGCCACAGAGGCAGCCATCACACTCAGCCTGCCATGTACCACAAAGTAGGGGAAGTGTGCTGGACTGGCCTTTGCAAGTGACATGTTCCGGGCGTGAGCACTGGGGAGTCCCGGCCAGTTCTTGTGAGTTGCAAAATCCACTTCGCCTGGGTACCCCCAGTGCACCTGGCCAGTTCTTATGACTTGCAAAAGCCACTTCTCGCACCCACAGTGCCTATGAGCGGTGGACCTGTCTGCTGGCATGGCTGGTTCCTCCTGTTTATATGGACAGGATTCCATGGCCACCCATTGCAAAGCATGCATTTGGCCTATCTCACACAGAGCAGTCTGGATTTCCTGGCAGTGCTTTGTACGTGACCAGGAGTGGGTGCTCTGTGGCTCACAGGAGCGTGTATCTGGCCACTTCAACTTCAGAGGGCAGTTGGATGTTGGCTCCTGGGTGGCCATGCAGGGTAGCATCTCGTTTGAAAACACCCATTGTTTCTTTTTAGTCACTGAATAATAGCAACTTTCCAAAGTTATTGAAAGAATGAGTACAAAACTAAACCAAATAATAATTATTGGTATTTTAAATCTCGGTATCACTAGGTAAAGCCAACAAGCTAGGGTGGGCCTGATTCCCTCCATCACCAGCCTCTCCATGCCCCAAGTTGGGCCGAGGAGCCCGCCACACAGGTGTTATCCCAGATTCCTGCTGTGCTGAAAGAATGGGTCTGCTACTGCTAGGCTGCTGTTGGTGGGGTGGAGGAGCGCAGATGCTCCTCCCACCTGCCTAACAGCAGATCATAGGGAATGGGAGTCTGGGAGGTGTACGTGCCATCTTCCCTGCTGCCTTACAACTGATTGTGGGGGAGGGGGACCTGAGAAGAGAGTGCATCCTCTTCCCCACCACCTAACAGCTGATTACAGGGGAGGGAGGCCTGGGAAGAGTGTGCACCCTCTTCTCCACCGCCTAACAGCTGATTGTGGGGGAAAGGGGCCTGGGAGGAGCATGCACCCTCTTCCCTGGCGCCTAACAGCTGATCATGGGGGAAAGGAACCTGGGAAGAGCGTTCACTCTTCCCAGGTCCTTCTCAGCGGTTAGGTGGCGGGGAAGAGGGCGTTCCTCTGAGCCCGATCTACAGACCCCACCTCACGACAAGGCTGCATGGCCTGCCACGCAGCAGGCAGCCCATTAACCCACTTTGGGCAGCGTTATCCCACTTTGGGCAACGCTAACACACGATGCATCTTCAAGCCACTACATCACATGTTAACATTGCCCAAAGAGGGATAACGTGTCTTGTGAATGCATTCACTGGGTGCCTCCACACAAGCTGCAGAGGACTTGATCTGTGCACACCCCATGGCGGGCAATTGCTGCCACCACACTTTGGGGCCAGCATAGGGAGCAGGACAGACAGTTGGCCCCCTAAGGGGCAGCCGGGTGGGCGGACTGCTGTTGGCCATCGCCACACACCGTGGTGGACCGAGGCACCGCCCACATGGCCCTGCCCTATCTCCTTCCCCTGGTCCACCCATTATCCTGCCCCCAGCAGTGCCAGGGCTGTGTGGGACTGGAGCTAGCACCTGCCACTCGAAGCACTGCAGTAGTCCTCACTGCACAGCAGGGCAGACAGGGACTGGACAAACAAATGGCAGAGTGCTAACATGCCTTGGGCAGCCTTAGCCCACTTTAGGTAAGGCTGCTACATGCTGCGTCCTCAACCTTTTTCTGAGGACACAGCATGTAGCAGCCAGTTGCCCACCCAGCCCTGCGGTGGGGTAAATATCTGGTAGTTGCCAGACACATGATGCACTGCATCGCATGGTTAGGTTGCTCACAGTGGGGTATGACTGCCCAAGGTGCGGTAAGTGCATCATGTGGCTACACCCACTGTGTACATATCTTAGCGTACACATGGGACTGATTCAAAGTCCATCCTGATCAATGGGAGTCTTTTAATTGCTTTAATATCATACACTGTCAGATGCCATGATGTACAACAGTAGAGCACAAACGTTTTGCCTGTGTATGCCATTTTCAGACTTCAACATAATTCCACAAATCCAGACAAAGACATGCAAAGTACACTGAATATCAATAGAGATCACCACAATCCCATCCACTGATGGCATGAACCCACTTGGTGTCAGGACCCACAGTTTGTGAACCTTTGATATATATCTTTGCCGTCATTCTGTGAAATATAACGTATCAGTTTCTAGGCCCTGAAAGAGTGTGGTGGGGGAAGTACTTATCACAGTGACACTACTACTGTAGCCTTGAGATTTTGATTCTTATGTTTTTTAGTTTTAGAAAATGGAACAGGAGACATCCTTTAAATTTAAATTATTTGTGCCACCACGACTGAGTAATACTCAAGTATCAGCAGTAAAACCTCAGACAATTACAGGAGATGCTGGCTTCTTTCAGGTAAATATAAATAGAATTACTGTTTTCTTAAGCTAAAAATGACATTTTGGGGAGCTGAATTTCTTCAACCACATTTTAAAAAACACATTTTCATCCAGTATATTATTAGTAAAAAAAATTCCATACTTCAATAGCTAGATATGTCACTCACCCTAAAGAGTGCCTTAACTTGATGACTCGTCACTTAGAAAACAATTGGATTATGATATATATATATATATATATATATATATATATATATATATAAAACCTATAAACTGATAGATATAG
>QEPC01004304.1:6627790-6675666 GCA_003113815.1 Sphenodon punctatus | reverse complement strand
GCTTGCCAGGCTACAGGGTTTCATGGTCTCCTGTATACAACACCTAGCATGGGCATCTCCACCCATTACAGCAGGTACTGCTTCCCTGGCAATACCAAATAATGGAGAAGACCCACATAGTCCTCTCCCTAGACCCCAAAGTCAAGCAATCTCTCAAATGGTGGACAAACCCTCACAGTTTCGAATCTGGGATCTCTTTTTCAGAACCCATATGAAAGATAAGTACGCTCAGGGCATCTGCTCAGTGAAAGAAAAAGAGCACAGTATCAAGTGACTGGAGCTCCGGGCAAAACACCTAGCCCTACGCCACTTTGCCCCTCTAATATCCAGGCCCCATGTACTTATTTACATGGACAATTCCACAGCACTGGCATATGTGCGGAATCAAGGAGGCTCCAAATCTCCAGCCCTCAACATGGAGGCCAGAGACATGCTCCTGTGGGCGGAACAAACCTCTCCTCTCAGCCCTTCACATCAAGGGAGTCAAGAACCAAACAGTGGACTGGCTCAGCCGCCAGTATCTCGATCCTGGGGAATGGGTCCTATCCCGAGAAGCCTTCGTACTAATAGAGCGGAGGTTTAGTGTTCCTGACCTAGATTTGTTCACATCATCAGCGAACACCAAGTGCCAGGTTTTCTATTCAAGAACTCAACATCCATGGTCAGCAGCACTGGATGCCCTACAACAATCTTGGCCCAGAGTCCTGAGGTACACCTTCCTTCCGTTTCCTCTGATAGGGAGAACTCTCAGGGCATTCTCGGTGGCCACACCGAGGCTGTGGAACTCCCTTCCGGTGGGGATGCGTCTGGCCCTGGACCTTCCCTCCTTTCGAAAAAGCTGTAAGATGTGGCAGTTCCATCAGGCATTTGGTGGGGGAGATGGATAGAGGGTGGGGGAGGAGAGGGATGGGGGAGGAGTGATATGTTTTTATAATTTTATGGTTTTATAATTGTTATATGTTGTTGTAAGCTGCCCCGAGCTGCCTGTGGCAGGAGGGGTGGGATATTAAATCTTTTAATAAATAAAAAAATAAATAAAAGTTCAAGAAAGAATGAGGGTCGATGATTCTGGTAGCACCCTATTGGCCCAGACGTCCCTAGTTTGCCAACATGATAAATCTAGCAACCCAAGAACCGCTACGCCTGCCCCCAAAGCCAGACCTGCTGTCGCAAGACCCCCTGCTATACCTGTCTCTTATACACATCTAGATGTGTATAAGGGACAGAAACCCACCACTCCCAACTTCTATGCAACCCTAGGATATTGTACTAATTTTCAGAGTGGTCCCTGAGAGGGAAAAGATTTCTCACAACTGGTTTAAATGATGCAAAATACTGCATTGCCTCTTATCTATTCTCCTTACCTTTTAACAGCGTAAGGCTCTTGATCTACCATATTTTCTGCAGCGCTCTGCATTTTAAAAATACCTCTTGATAGACACATATAATGAATGAGCACCACCTACTGCAAAATTACATTGTAAAAATTCTTGGCTAAATAAAATATAAATTATTTTTTAAAAGAACTTTTGGATACAGGCTCTAGAGCAGTGTTTCTCAGTAGTTGGCCCAGGAATGTGTTCCTGTGGCCCCTGGCTTCCTGCCACACAGACAGCTACGCTCAAACTGCTGTAGCTGAACTTTGAATTTAGCTCTGCCTTTTTCTTGCTTCCCTCCCAGACTGGATGGGAAGGGGGAGAGAGTGAGCTGGGCTATGATCTTCTCCTAGAGTCTGCAGAACAGGAACTGGTAGGGACAATACCAGTAGGAGGCAGAATCTGTAGGGACAATACCAGTAGGAGACAGTAGGAGGCAATACCTATACCAGTAGGAGGCAGAATCTCAGGAATCCAACTGGTCATGTGCAGAGGGGGTCCATCCCTCCCATTTACCAGTTGGAATTCTGCCTCTCACTAGATAGGAGGTGAATCTGTGTGCTCTGCACACCTAAGCAGTTCTCCTTCATTTTGGGCACCTTTTTCCTTGCCCAGAAGGAACTTTTTCCTCATAAATTTTACCTACGGCTCCTAGGCTCGCTCTCCCCCCCCNTGGGCCTTTAGAGCTTGGGCCCTTTATGCTGAAATTTGTATGGCAGCTACTTGTGCGAACCTACATTCCTTCACTAGACACTATAAAATTGATATCCTTGACTCTGCAGATGCAGCCTTTGGCCGTAGGGGTCTGCAGAGAGTGTTGGAGTAGTGGGTATGACTCACTCTTGTATTGGTCCAGTTTCTCTCCCACCCACGTTGGGATCTTGGGGCATACTGCTCTGGGAAATCCCTACGAGTTCCTGTTCTGCACACCCTAGGAGAAAGGACAATTGGTTCACTTACCTGTGAATTGCCCTTCTGGTGGGGTTTGCAGAACAGGAACTCGGCCCTCCCTCTGGTTCTGTTCTGGATGGAGTGATATAGATATAGAAATAGAAGAGAGTTTTTATGTTTTTTTAATGTAATTTTTGTTGAGAAGTTATTGTTACAGCTGTTGGACAACTGGTAAATGGGAGGGATGGACCCCCTCTGTACATGACCAGTTGGATTCCTGAGATTCTGCCTCCTACTAGTATAGGCAGGGATCATCCCTACGAGTTCCTGTTCTGCACACCCCACCAGAAGGGCAATTCACAGGTAAGTGAACCAATTGCCCTCTCTCTGATCAGCCAGATTGCGAGCCTCAACTCTTACTCACTCCCCAGCAGAGCCACAATGCCAATATTGGTACAAGGGGGGGCTGCTCTTCTCTTTGCTTTCCATTGTCAGAAGGGAAGAATAACCCCCTTCCTCGAGAATGAATGAGAGAAACAGGAAGTGTACGTGCTTGGGTTTGTGTGTGTATGAGAGAAAGTAGTTAACAAACAAGACGTTAGTCCACATTGGCCCCACCAGATGGGTGTTCACCTGCCCATTTATTAGGTGTTCGCCACCACCGGCCACATGGTCACCACCTACTGGACATGCAGCCCGTACTCACAGGGTTCACTCATTAACAGGGTCTCAGAGAATTCTGCATATACAGGTCTGTCAGCAATATAGAGTTGCGGGCAAAAATCCTGGAGTGTCTCAGGAGTGACTGCTTCCTACCCCTCTCTTCACTCTTGCTGGTGCTGCTGGTGGGGGCTGCCTGCAAGCACATGAAATACATGCAGAGGACTGCACAGATCGAACCTGAACTGCAGCAGGCTATCATCTCATTTGTTTTCACCGAGTGAGATACTGGGTCTGTGGGTGTAAACAGATGGATGTGGAGACTGCCTGCCCCTGGGGCTACTTCAGGGGTGCACCCCCACATCCACCTGCTTGCAGCCCTGCCTGGGTCCACTTTAGATGGTCCTGGCAGTTTCCCTGACTCACAGTCCACCTGTGCAGCATCCTTCCTCCAGACCATAGAGTTGGGTGATTGCACAATGTTCTAGGCTGGTACCTGCAACTCTGTGGTGCTATCAGGGGCAACGGCTAGCCAGGCGTGGAGCTGAAGTGTGGGTCCACCCAGCATATGTAGTAGCTCCACTTCAGGCCATTGCCCTGGGTTTGGCCAGCCTGCTCCACTGGAGGTGCTCTGGGATGTTCCAGAGCATCACCAGTGGGACTGCCCTGGAGCAGATGCAGCCAATTTCACATCTGGTGGGGGTGCCTTTAGATAGATGGGCCAGCTTGAGGGTGAAGCAGGCTAGCACAGGCAGAACCGGGCTGCTATCCATCTGAAAGCACCCTGTATGACAGTTTGTGTATTTGTGAACCAGAGTAAGATAAAATTTGGCTTTGTGCATGCATGTGGTTGGTCTGTGACCTGGTTGTATGAGGGAGAGTGGGAAGCACTGCATTATGTTCTGTGTTGGGGAGCTACTGTACTATGCGCCTAAGGCCATTTTCACACAGACGGCCCCACCCACTGCTGGGTGTTCCAGTGGGGGCGGGAGGGACATCCGTGCAAATGGGCCGGTGGTGGGTGGGGGGATGGATTTGCACTAGGTGCATGCCCTATAAACACCACGGGTGGTGGGTGTTCATGCATGCACGCTCCTGGCACACACCCACCTCCACCCATCACCCACGGGGCCATCCAGAAAACCGGAGGTGGTCCCGTGGGTGGAAATGGGTGGCGGTGGGTGTGTGTTCATGTAAAATGACACCCACCCACCTCCACCCACCGCATGAGCACCCCCATTCCCCCACCCACCCCCATCCATGTGAAAACGGCCTAAGTCATCCAATCAGCTCTCCATGTTCTTTCCCTAACCTTCTTATTTCACCCTCTTTCACTTCTCATCCCCCAAGTCCCTTCTGCCCTGCCCTTTCACCCTAAGCCCTTTACCAAGTCATACTTAATTTCATGCAGATTTATGCAAATCAACCATTTGGCCCAAATTATTACATCGGGTGTTTTCAGACATTACGGGGCCCGTTGGCCCTGTACCGAAAACAACCCATCCATCCCCTGCCGGGGTCACCCCGTCACGCCATATCAGACATGCTGGGGGATCCCGGCGGGGAATCTGGGAGGGAGTGGGGCCGCGCGGCGCAACGTGCGGCCGCACGGCCCCGCCCCCTCCACGCTCCCCGCTGCCCGCCCTCTGGGGAGACAGGCGGGTGGCAGGGCCAATGCGGCCGCAGCGTCCGACCGAATTCGCCACGGCCCGGGATCCCGCCGGTGATCCCGGGCTGTGGCGCCCGGCCAGATGTTACTTTTTTTTGGTCCCCGCTGGGGATCTCTTTGACCACGCTTCTCGGGACATTCCCCTGGCTAGCCCGGGAAGCGTGGTTCAAATTGACCCCATGCGGGTATTGACCGTGGCGAACATCTGGCGGCCGCCAAACAGACGTTCAAGACACAGTGACCACAGGTGGGTATTCACCGTGGTTCACTGTGATCTCGTAATGTCTGAAAATACCCATCCTTTAAACAATTTAGCCCACCAGGAAAAGTCAATGAGTAACATTGCTCTAGCATCTTCTTGACTGCACCTACTTTAATTTTATTATTTTATTACTATTTTAATTTTATTAATGCCTACTTTGGGCCCAGCAGCCAATATCTTCACTTTTTGGAGAAGCAGGGACCTACCATTGAAAACCTAAGGTGGACAACTCCTAGTATTTTATCCCTATTTATATTGCACTGAATCTGTGCCGTTTTTGTTAGTTTTATTTATTTCGTATTTCCCTTTGCTACAGACAAAGATGTGGGTCTTCAGCAACAGTACACCCACTTACATTGCTGCCAAATTTATGGGAACGCATCTTACCCCCCACAAAATACAGTAGCTTGATCTACAGATTTTGAAGGGAATAAAATTGAGACATTCCCAGGAGACAGATTCTGTTTAGAACGTTTTAAATTAAATAACACAAGATTAAATTTGTGAAACATGTTTTGCTAGAACATAGAGACAATGAATGAGCTTTATTCAAAGCTCTACAGAGAAGCCGAAAAGATCAAGAAGTGGAAAATGACTGTTGAATCTGAACTAAAGGAGCAGGAAAGAAAATTGCAAGAAAACAGAAAGATTATTGAAGCACAGCGTAAAGCCATTCAGGAGTTACAGGCAAGTATTTTCCTCACATATTTTGAAATATATATTTAAGAATAAAATACTGGATAAAAAATGTAATTTAGATTTTTGATGCAATTTAATTTTTAAGAATGATTCATACCTAACAAAAATTTATGCAAGCAATTGATCTGATGATGTGAACAAAATATTTAGCCAAAACAGGCAAAAACCTAGATTTTTTTAGTTTAAAATTTAAAAATTGTTTGCCTCACATTAGTCAATCAATCAATTTTATTGTCTTGGCCATTGGCCATAACAAGTTCAGTACAATTTTTTTTAAAAATAACATAATTTAAAACAAGACAAAGAAAACAATTAAAATAAGTTTTTACACATTTTTAGTATCCTGCATAATAATAGCTCAGTGCCTTTGAAAACTAAAGGCAAATGCCAGATTAGCTGCCTTGAGAATCTTTTCACAATTTGTATTAGCTATACATAGGCCAACCTTGAGGTCTGATCCCAATAAATTTTCTTTGGAAACAATGGGGTTAAAAATTTCTGTTTGCCATCTACTGTAAGATAACAATCAAATATATAATGGATCAAATTTTCCTGTTCTGTTGACCACATGGACAGAAACACAAATCCTGGGGGATATGGTTGTATCTGCCTTCCGACCTCACATTAGTCACAAATCTTTGTGTTGAGAGATAAAAGGAATTTAAGCCATACATAAAAACATTGAAATGAAAACAACAAATGGAGGAGAAAGTTCTTTGTAATTTGTAAGTAAGATATAGTTAAACTTATTGGGTGCAATCCTACGGGCCACTTACGCTGGCCCGTACTTGCGCTGCAAGCAGTGAACGCGCTTGCTCAGGTGCGCATGTGCCCTGCGCACGCAGCAAGCAGCGTGGGGCAAATGGCGTGCCCCCTCCAATGCGACACACACACACTCGAGTCCACATGCACCGCAGCCTGGGGATGGAGCAGGCACGGCTCCTGCTCCATCCTTTGGGCTGTGGTGTGTGGGGGCTCAGGGGGGTTGCATCAGAGGGGTCGCGCAGGGCGCATGCATGCCTGAGCAAGTGCTACCCAGTTGTATCGTGTGCCTGCCGCAGCAGGATTGCACCCAGTATTTTTATTCCCCATCTTATATAAATTATTTTATAAAACATGGTTTAGAGTTAATTAATACAGCAATAGAGTGAAAAAACATCAAAGGGAGAAAGGAAATAAGGGTGCAGCCACATGAGCCAGACTGGCTGATCCCCCACACGCCTCATGGACTGCTACACTGCAGGCCAGCATGGAGACCAGAGCAGATGGTCTGCCCCACCCCTTGCAGGAAAGCCAGGAGGGCTGCTGTTGGAGGTCCTGCCACATCCCAGGGCAGGCAGAGGCGTTGACCACATGCTCGGCCACTCTGCCTCACCCACCCTCCAGCTTACCCACTATCCTGTCCCCGGCCATGATGTGTCTGCTCATCGCTCGAAGTCGGGCAGACGGGGACCAGCCCTATGAGCGGTGGTGCACTACCATGCATTGGGCAGTCGTACCCCACTTTGGGTAAGGCTGCTACGTGCTGTGTCCCTGCCCTTTTTCTGAGAATGCAGGGCATAGCTGTCAGCTGCCTGCCACGCCACACGGTGGGGTGAACATCTGGCAGCCGCTGGGCACACAGTGCACTGCATCATGGGGCAATTAGTGACCAATGTGGGGTAAGGCTGTCCAAACTGCAGTAACTGCCTCATGTGGCTGCACCCTAAGAGTTATAATAGTTAAGGCAAAGTAGGTACACTTTCCAGAGACAGTCAACAAGAGATAGAAATGAGCTAGATTTCTCATGTCATACTTAAAACGTATTATTATCTGCATCTTTTATAAAACTAGTTTGAAAATGAAAAACTCAGCTTGAAACTGGAAGATGAGATATGTGAAAATAGAGATCTTCTGAATGAGTAAGTCATATTAATATATCATTGTAATATAAACTGAATAGATTTTTAATTCTGAGAACCCTTTACTTTTTAATTTTTTTAATTTAAAAAAATGTTAATGAGTGATTCCAAAAAAGACATTAGATTAGTAAAACTTGCCAAGGCAGCCATCCCTTCCCTGGAGCTCCACTGATGTTAATTGGTGAGGGTTGGGAGGAGAGTTTGGGGGGGGCTGGATGGTGGGGAAGGGGAAAGGTTGGTGTGGGGCTGGGATTTTTGTACTGTTTTATATGTTTTTATATGCAGTTTTATATGTTTTGTAAGACCCCCTGAGCCATTTGGGAAGGGTGGGGGGAAATGGATAAACAAACAAACAAACATTAAAAACAAACAAACAAACAAATAAATTCATGCATTTAGAATGGCAGTCCTTGCTTTTTTTTAGGCCTGCAAAGTGCCATGAACACTTGTAATATAATGTAAATAATACTGGCTTTATTTTTCTTTCAGAAACAATGCTACACAGCACTTATGTAATCTGCTCAAAGAAACTTGTGCCCAATCTACAGAGAAGTACAGCAAATGTACATATTATTTAGTCATTGTTGTGCCTTTGTAAATACATGTTTGTTTCTCCATGAGAAAAAATGCTTCATTTCCAACATTGATTGTGTCATAGCTTGGAAAGGTGATAGGTTGCTCAGTACTCTCAAGGCAATCAATGGCAGATTTTTCATTAATTTCAGTAGGGTCAAGATTTCTCCGTGAGACAAATCTCTTGTAGAGAAAATAAGCTGCAGCCTGGGCCTGGCCTATGGTGAAATGCTGGCTTTATTGAAACCAATGCCAAAATACGCATTGACATTTATGAAACCAGGATTTCTCTCACAGTCATGCTTTAAAGGTGGAGAATTTTAATCCTTCCTTTTTTGGCACTGAATCTCCCAAATTAATCCATAAAGCCACTATTTTCTCCTTTAAATTCCCCATTGTTCCTACTCAACAACAGCTAATCAGAGAGATTCTGCATATACCTCTATGTTCCACTATATCTTGAGAAAGTTAGACTGAGAAAGAATCCATGAAAACTGATTTGGAATAATATTTTGATGGACAATGCTTGTCTGTGCTCCTTTCCATTTGACAAGAATATTTCTGCAGATATTTTGTATAAAGTAATCAAAACAAAAAGTAGGATTGCCTTATCTTTGGGTAATTTCAGACATTACATGATCACAGTCAACCACCCTGAATCACAGTGGATTCAGGGTGGTGGCTGTGATCGCCGTAACATCTATTTGAGCCCCGCCAGATGTTCACCACAGTGAATCTCTGGCGGGGTTCAAAGCTAACCACGGTTCTGGAGGTGAGGCCGTCCTCACCTCCAGAACCATGGTTAGGTTGGCCACGATCCGGGATGGAGCTGGCAATGGCAGCGATGCACGTCTGCTTGCCAGCCCTGTCCTAGAATCAGGCCCCAACCATGGGACGGGGTCGGGCGCAGCGGCCTGATTGGTTGCTACACCCGCTCGTCTTCCCGTGGGCGGGCGGCCGAGGGAGCGCGGGGGGGGGTTAGGGCTGAGCGGCCACATGACGCACCGCGCAGCCCTGCCCCCTCCCTGCGCAGTCCCGCCCTCTCCCCGAACCCCGGTGGAGATCAGGCCGGGATGTCTAAAGGACGGATGACCTGATCACGGACTGGGATCCGAGACAGATCTTGGTCCAGGGTTCAGTGTGTTAGGCCTCCAGGCCCAGCACGACTGAAAATACCCTTTGTTCAATTTTAGATTCAGCATATATGCACCAACAGGTTGAATTACTGAGGCAATTTATTTTTTGAATCATGTGGAAAATTCAGTATGCTGTTGAATATTTCATCTCTTGCTGTATTCTGTATGTATTTAAAGTGAAGTTTTGCACTGTATATTTTTATGTTGATCTTAGATGAGCATGAAACAGAAGAAACTAGACAACTATATGCTGATCTTAACAATAATATTGAGGTAAGTAATTGCAACAGACTTAAGAATAACATTATTTCAACAAAATGTTAAACTTATGTTGATTTCTTGATTTTTTAAAAAAAGTATAAAACTCATTCCAAGTTAGTTTGTACAATAAAATCATAGTTATAGGGGCTATGTTACATGAACTTCTATGCTGGTCAAGATCTGAAAAGCCTGCTGGTTGCAGCTTTAATGTCTCCTGCTGAAGCAGAGTACTTAAGTGGGTGTGGGTGTACAGTGCGAATTAGGCCATTTTTACACGGACGCCCCCCCGCCCCCACTGGGTGTGCAGGAGGGTGTTCGATGCAGGGTGTGTGTGTGTGTGTGTGTGTCTGTGTAAATGCTGCAGTGGTTGTTGGGGAGATGGGTGTTAGCCCGTGCAAACAACACGGGCGGTGTGTGGGGGTGCATGCACGCTCCAACACACACACCTCCACCCATCACCCACCCACGGAGCCATCTGGCAAACTGGAGGATCCATGGGTGGAGGTGGGTGTGGGCCCGTGGAAATGGGCACACACTCACCTCCACCCACCACAGCAGCACACCCATCCCCCCACCCACCACTGCCTGTGTAAAAAGGGGCTTGGAGTTGAAAGAGAGAGGGTACCTGCAAAAACGGCTAACCCGTCAAATGTCCAGTACCCGAATCAATCCAGTAACAATCGGGTACCATGTGGTAACCAATTACAACCTGACCGGGTACCCGATGTCCAGAAATGTTGACTTCTTGATCCAATGTCGACTTCCAGTACTGATTTCTTGACATTTTTGTCAAGGTACTGACTCCTGACATCCCTTTTTTAGGTTTCCGTCAAGTTCCAACAATTTTTCAGCAACATCCTCAGTAACAGTTGCACTCACTTGATAGTAGTATAACCCCAATTTAAATAGGGGTAATCGTTACCCAAAATTCTCCACCACTGTAATAGGGACACCCTCCTGGGGTTAGTTCCCCTCTGGATCAGACCCACAGGTCAAAGGTCTACGCCTTGGGAATTAGCTTCTCAAGTGTTCTTTTATTTACAGTGTTCTTCAATCATCCTTCACCAACCATATACAATAGTACAGTTCTGGTCTCTCACCATATTAGTATAGAGGTCCTGCTCACCTCAGCTCAGCTCAGCCCAGCCCAGCCCTTCTAGACTTCTTGGCTCTCAAGCCTCCTGACTCCAGTCTCTCAGACAGGCCCAGATTATCTCCCAGACAAATTCCACTCTCTGGGCTGCAGAAGCATACTGAGCCACACAGAGGGCTCATTCAGATGTGTGTTTAAATTGCACAGCCGCAGCGGCGGCATCGTGCGATTTAAAGCACCGCGCACTTCCGGGTTGGTGTGAATGCACCAATTCAGTCTAACGCGAACTGTTGGAGTGCGGTTTTAAAAGCTGCTCGGAGCAGCTTTCAAAACCACACTCCAACAGTTCGCGTTAGGCTGAAATGTGCGCGGTCGGTGCGTTCACACCAACCCGGAAGTGCGCGGTGCTTTAAATCGCCCGATGCCACCGCCGCTGCTGTGTGATTTAAACACGTGTCTGAATTAGCCCAGAGTCTTTTTATATTCCTGGGCTAGCTTGGCCACACCCACTGGGTGTGCCTCTCAGGCCCATTGCTTGGCTTCTTAAAGGGCCAGTGCCCAGTTTAGTCTCTGCTCTGCCACAATCAGAGAATTCACTACAGAGGAACAAAGCCTTATATTATTATTTTACATAGAAAACGTACGTATCCAAGAAACATACTTCCAGCATACCACAAGATCGAGATTTGACCCTTTGATCTATCGGTCACCTGTACCCAGTACCACCACCAGAGCTCTAGGATGAAGGGCTGGCTATAGTGTTTAATTCAGCAACCAGGTTAAGGATTCTGCATACTGCACAACAAGCTAGATAGTTGCTTGTAAGACTACCACAAAAGCAATAGCAATGTGACTGGGTAGCTAAGCTTTATAACTGTTGTGCCAGGGATCCTGGCCATGTGCAACCAATTAAGGCCTGGCATGTGTGACTAGGGTACTGTTACCCCTGCAGCCTGCCCTCCCCCCCCCCCCCATGGACATACCCCAGCACCCTCCCACAGTAAAGATATCAGTGACCAAGTTCTGAAAAGCATATGTTCCCTTCACACTTTTGTTAAAGAATTCCCAGCAAGAGGTAGTGTGACTTTTTGTGTATTTGTGAATGGAATTAAAAGTGAGGATTATAAGTCCCTTATTCACAGCCATTGGGGGCTTGCTTTTGTGTGGATGAATAAAGAAGAGGCAGCCTCTACCATAACAGTGATATATTGTGTTTGACAGTTGTGGGTGACATAAAACATGCCTGGAACAAATAATAAACCAGATTGGAAAGGTCCAGATAAAGGAGTTTCTACTGTTATGAATTTAATAATAAAATGATTTTAAGTAGACACATGAACTTTAAAAAGTTTTAAAACTACTTTCTGCTCTCCTAATGTCAATTTTTTGTTTCTAAACCTCTGCTTTCCCTCAGTTTCCAGGTATTTTAATAACTATAATTTTGTAATTGTCATAAATGACTAGGTACCTACAGTATAACCATAATGATCATAGTTTTTTTATTAGAAAATATTAATTTTGGATTGTTTAGCAATGCATTAGTATTTCCATTTCATTTTTTAAAATGCTGTGTATATTTAATAATAATAATATTATTATTATTATTATTATTATTATTGTGAAACCAAAAGGTCATTGCAAAGATAGAAACAAACATAAAAGACAAAACATGCATACATACATAAATAAATAAATATAAAGCAAAATCAAATATAAAAACATATATAAAATATAAAATTCATAAACAAGATGGGTGAATTAAACACCCCTAATGCTGTTTAATAACATTAACACTGAATAAAAATTGTGACACCTTCCATGTGATCTCCTTACAGCTGTCACACAGTAGCTGCTTAATATAAAACTCCCGTGACCTACCAGGGAAATTGCTGATCACAGGAGATATTAATCTCTGACGGAGGTCAGTGTACAGAGGGCAATCAAGAATAATATGGGTTAAAGACTTAACCTGCTTCAGAGGGCATTGGCAAAATCGCTCGGCTAACGGCATACCTTGATATCTCTCTAGGGTTAGTGATGAGGGAAAATAATTCATCCGAGCAAAAAAGAAAAGCCTACTCCTCACCGTGAGGAGCCCGTAATCCAAATACGCCCTCGGATGGTCTGTCTCAGACATAAGGCACTTCTGGGGGCCCAACACAGAACTTGCACTTAATACAGACCATCTCTCCTGGCGGCCAATATCCGCGAGTCTCTGGTACATCATTTTCTTAGAGATTTTATACCCCGAGGGAGCAAGAGCCTCAGAGGAGAAACCCAGATAGTTTAACTTTTTAACGACTGTCTGTACTCATCTACTAGGTGTACTATCAGAAACCACCACATGTGTAAGTGGAGTGACAAGGCCGAAGAACAACTTTAACCAATAATTCAGCGCTCCCCTCCATATCCTTTCATTCAGGGGAATAACACCACATTCCAAATACAGAGACAGAGTACTCACACCCGGGGGGACAAGGAGTAAAGAACGCAAAAACCTTACCTGGATACGTTCTAAATCCTTGATTCTATCTAAGGCCCAGAGAAGGGAACCATAAATTAACTGCGGCACACATTTATGCAGAAAGACTTTGATAGCCGGATTGATCAACCTCCCACCATGTGACCGGAAAAAGGCCAACAAGATCTTAGATAATTGCTTGGCCCGAGAACTAGCGCTTAAGAATTGTAAAGACCATGTACCCGAAGTTTGAAAAAGGAGTCCTAAATATTTATAAACCCTTACCTGTTTTAATTCCTTATCGTCTATGAACCACCTATGTTTTATTGATTTACGTGAAAACACAACCACTTTGGTCTTAGTGTAATTAATTTCAACCAGATTTGTGTGGCAGTATTTCCCAAACAATTCCAGAGCACACCTCAAACCAATTTGCATACGAGACAAAAGGACAGTATCGTCCGCATAAAGTAGACAGGAAATATGGATGTTACATACCTTGGGGGGGATGGCACTTCTCAACTATAAACTCTCTAATCAAATCATGTAAATATAAATTAAACAGGGTGGGGGCCAGAATACACCCCTGCTTAACCCCCCTCCTGGTCTGGATCTTGTTTGATAAGGCCCCCTGGTGATTCAGCCTAACTCTAATATAGGTATCCGTATACAGTTCTCTTATCAAGTGCAACAATCTTCTATCAATATTAAGGGCAAAAAGTTTTTGCCAAAGGCGCTCCCTAGGCACCAAGTCAAAAGTGGCCCGCAGATTCACAAAGGACGCAAATAGTGCATTCCCTGGGGGAAGCATACTTCTGGATAAGATGTGAGAGTAAAAAGCAATGATCAACAGTTGAGCACCCTTCACAAAAACTAATTTGCTCGCTTGCCAGAATATCCTGAGCCGTAACCCAGCTTTTGAGCTTACGCAATAGAAATTTGGCATAAAGTTTACTCAGTATACTAAGTAGGCTAATAGGCCTAAAGTTCTTTGGGTCATTGCCAGCCCCTTTCTTCAAAACTGGAACCACAATTGCCTCTGCCCAATCTGGTGGAACCTTCCCCTGAGTATTTATAGCAGTAAATAAAACTGCTAATAACGGGGTCCACCAATCAACATTTCCCTTAAAAAGTTTGGCAGGAAGAAAATCCCCCCCAGGGGCCCTTCCTGAATTTAAGGAAGAGATCAGCTCCCTAATTTCTTCCGGGGTAACCGGCGGTCCCTCTGGAGCCATGGGCAACAAAACCAAACTGAGCTCAATAGCCATGGGTGGGGAGAACAATAAAGCAAAATGCTCCTCCTAAGCCTCAGCAGAAACGCATATGCGCCCAGAATTAAACCCTTTCCTGATTCCTCTGACCAATTTCCAGAACCCCATGGAACTTAAATCCTTAGAGGCTTTATCAATTTTGGCCCAGATCTATCTGTAGTGAGACTCCCTCTTAGCTCTAAGGAGTTTCCTATAAACACCCCTTTTAGCCACCAAATCTTCTCCCACCGAATCAGAACCGACGCCCTATATAACCTATAGACACAGCGAAGCACTGAACGGACAGCATGGCAACTTCTGTCAAACCACGACGGTGCCTTGGACAAGCCTACCTTAGACACAACAGTACGTGGGGGAGTGGATACCAACAAAGGGCGAAGCCACTCTAATACTACCTGAAACTGAGCCAAGATGGCATCTGGAAAGGAGGCCTGCAAAAAAAAGGCTTCTAGCCTGCTTCCCCTTCTCCGAATGGAGAGCAGACCCCAAGGATAGACCCAAGGCATCATCCCATTTCCTCCTAACTGGGCCATGATCAAAACTCACTAAAGGGACTGGTAGAGGGGATGAAACCCCAAAATGTAGGGAAAGTATAACAGGCATATGGTCGCTAGCTGTCCATGTACCCACAGAAAAATCAGACACAAGGGGGATAATTTCCACCGAGACCGAAAGATAATCAATAACACTACTCCCCCTTTTGGAGATATGAGTAAATTCCTCTGGGTAATCATTCCACCCCCGTCCATTCAGTGCATACAGATCAGAATTTGCCAGAAATTTAGAAAAAAGGACTCCATGCCTATTTAAGCCCTCATCCTTTGAACATCTCTCCAAAAGCAGAGAGGGCTTTTCCTCCTGCCAGAAAGATCCAAAATTGTATAGATCCCAATCCTGGACTCCTATCCTTGAGTTAAAATCTCCTGCCAAAAGGCAGCCAGCCTCCGGGTACAAATTCCTCAAGTTCACCAGGAAGGTAGATGCCTCCATCCATATCCCCTCCTGATAGCTAGGGGCATTGGCTGGCGGAATATAAACTGAGACCACCAAAAGCAAAAGATCCGGAAGTTTCAAAAGGCAGCCACAAACATGAGGCGTAGAATATAAAAGGGGGATTATCCCAAGGTTCAAATCCGTGCTCACCATACAGGCAAGCCCCCTCTCGGTCTACCCATGGTGGCAATCTTACATGCCGGCTGACCTATTACCTCAAAACCCTGAAGGGTAAGCTTATCCACTAGCCAGGTTTCCTGAATCAGCACAATATCAAAATTCCTTAAGAGGAAGAGGAACCCAGGCTCTAACACCCTGCAATTCCACCCTGAGACATTTCAGAACAGGACATTCAAGGAACCAGGTCTATGAGCCTTTATAAGTCAATCGATCTTAGGTTTTACCCCTCCACCCTCCAAAATACTGCTGAGGCCTGAATCCAATAGGGGGCAAAGGGGGGTATCAGTGACAGCTGTATCCCCCAAAACAATATTTCTACATCCTGAGACATCTCAACCAAGGGGAAAAAAGCAGCCCTTGAGACAGATACTCCACCCCAATCACTATCCGTCCCTTCTAATTGTACTTCCCCAAGACTCTTACTCCCCTCCTGCGAATGTGAGATGATGAAATTGCTAGCCACCACTGGCACACTCACGAGCCGGGAGGATAACCGCAGGCTTAACACAGCCTATTTCATTTTCCTCCAAAGCCCTACAGCTAGTCCAGTTAAAAGAGATCAATTCCGGACAGCTAGTACCCGGGTTGACTATATAAACCTGACCAGGCTCCTGAACCTCGTCTATGCAAATTACTTCACCCATTCGGCCCAGCTCTAAAAGGCCTAACTTGTACCCCTACTTCTAGGGGGCAAGACTTATTAGGACCCCTCATGGGATTCACCAAATTACTGCCTCCCATATCTGGAGCCACCATCTCCTACCTATCAGAAGCAACTGAGTTCAAAGGAGGTTCCTTATTCCCCGGCAAACTAGCAACTACCTCCCCTGGACCAGTCCCTGAAGACATTTCTTGCACCACTTGTGCCCCTGTCTCAAATTCCATGTCCAAAATTGAATCAGTGCCACTACCCCCCCCCCCCCACGTGTCTCTCACCCAAGACTTTTTTTGGGGGTGGGGGTTGGGGAGGGGACCCTCAGATGGAAAGCCAGGTCAGTTTGGCCATCCATTATTGTAACAGGGGGCCTCCTAACCCCTTTTTAAATCTATCATCACAAAGTTGTTGTAAGTTAGTATGGACAACATTTTTCGCAATCTAGATCCCATTATTAGCCAGAACATGTCCGGCCCTTAGAAGACAGTCCACCCAGTAACTTCTCAGGAAAGGAGATTACAGCTTTAAACAAGGACTGATCCCTCTTCAAGATCCTAATTCCCTTGTTCTCTCTGGGGTGACACGGGATAAAGAGGAGTGATCGTAAATATTGTGCCACCAAAAAAGATGTAGCCCACTGGGGTGAAAAACCCAATGGAAGGGGGTGGGCCGATATTACCACTGCTGAGTTACACAAGGTAAAATTACAAACCTCCTCCGCCACTCGGAGGGGAGGTAGCACCATTTCATGAGCGCCACTAAGGTCCCTGGGGGCCGAGGAAGCACAAGTATTACTCCCAGACTAGGGTACAGTTTGTATAGTAACCCCTTTTGTCCCAACCCACTCCTCTCTCCCAACATTTCTAAAACCTGCGGTAATTCCCTTGTTGTGTTCTTCCACAATCTGAGTAAGTATACAAAGTTGAGCAAAAATGTGATGAAGGGTTTTCCCTATTAATAAAGTCTGTTCAGCAAAAGTGTGGGCCCACGATGGATTGGCCCCTTGTACAAGGCTTGGGCAGTCGCCTGAAACACTTGGAGACACCAGACTCCCTGCTAAACTAGCCAGTGGACTAGATTCCTCACCCACAGTCAGCTGTCGTTTCCGTTGGCCTCCACCGACCATCACAGGTGAGCCCTCACTTTCCATCAGGGGATCATTGGCTAGGGGAGCAAATTTATTAGACAAAGGAATATCAGAAGATATAAGGGGGGAAAGTTCTGGTGAAGCCTTCTGTAAATCCGGAAGTCTTAGGAAACCATCCAGCTTCCTTTGTTTCAGTGTGTGTGTGTATGTGTGTGTGTGTGTATCCACTCTATGCCCTCCAGGGCCTTTTTAAAAGTTGACCGGAATAGTCAAAGCTGGCGAAGGATCCTGCCAACACTAAATAACAGGTGGGGGCACCAAGGCAGACAACCCAGACACGTGCCAGCACCACGGGCCCCCGCCGGCGTCTAAGGCTGCATGCACAAGGCTGTGCCCCTAGGCGCGCTGCCCTGGCACACGCCTCTGGTGCCGCCTCTGGTGGCCACGGTTTGAAATAGCCTCGCTCTGGAGTAGGTCACCGGTGGTTCCTCCCTCATGGCCGGCAATTAGGCTGTCAAGCTGTCCCAAAGCTGCCTCAGCTCACCCTCGCGCCGCTCTCCCCACCTCCACCCGCTGTGTATATTGCATTTGTGTTTTAGGAATTCAATTGTCTATTCCTTTTTCCACTGTTTTATGTTTCAGAGGATGATACTGGCTTTCGAAGAACTTCGTCTGCAAGCAGAGAACACCAAATTGGAAATGTATTTTAAATGTAAGAATTTTGTTTGACTCCTAGGGTAGTCACACTGCATACTGTTCCTTGGAGATGTGATTATGTATGCTGTATCATGAATAGTGGAGCTGCTCACTACAATGAAGTATAGGCATGAGTATTTCTCACTCTTTCTCAAGGTGTACAATCTGGAAAACTGGGTTATGTCCCCTTCCTCAGAGCACTAGACAGGATCATTTGACGGACATCCTTTGTCCATGGGAATGTCATAGTTCACCACAAGCTGCCCAGTTTGTTCTCACCTCATATTGTCCCCAATCCGAGGTCTGTGCCTGGTGTATGTGCACATGGACCTAACCTACTTTGTGTGAGTGTTTGTACTTGTGTATGCATGTGCATACAGTGTGCGTGCACATGATGTTACACAGGAAGCCCCTCATCTCCTGGCTGTGACACTGTTGGCTTCCCCCACCACAGTCCTGCTTCTTTCTGTGAGAAGTGGCAGCGAAGTCGGGAGGCTTCCCGTGTGGAACCATGCACGTGCACATTGCATGCACATGTACAAAATAAGCTAGGCCAAGTCGCACATGCATCAGGCACGTGCACGGACCTTAGATCAAGGCCAGTACTTGTATTAGGCCGCTTTTAGATGAGTGCCGCCCGCTCACACTATGAAATCATGTGGCTTGTAAAAGTACTGTGGGCAGCTTTTAGATGTGCTGCAAAATCTGCGCTATTAAAGAATGCACGACCGGAAATACAGAGCATATAGGTGTGTCTAAAAGCTGCCTGTGGCACTTTTACAAGCCTCATGATTTCACGGTGTGAGGGTGGCACTTGTCTAAAAGCAACCTTATGCCATGCACTATGGTTACTTGACAATAAGAGGTGCAGAAGCATTTATTGCTGCATAACCTGATTGTGCAGCTAGAAACATTCCTGAGGATGATCAACTAGGTGCAAAAGTGGGCATGGGAGAAATGCTTACCCACACCCAAATGCCTGATCATACTGTTATTAAAGTCAGTGGCCAAACTCCCATTGCTTAGTAGATGCAGATTTGGAACCTCCGGACATAAAATGCACACTGAACACCTGAAAAAGTAACATTTATTATTAGATTGCCACTTTTGTTTGTGTTCTTTTTTTAGGTCTTCTTCTAGCCATTTTGCTGCCTTGAGCAAAATAAATTTTGTCACCTCCTCACATTCACAAGAGATCACACAGAGTATGTCTTAAAATAATCTAGCGAGAAATTAAGTAGTTGGATGTTTAGAGATTCAACAGAAACACTCATTCCATGACACAAGTCATTTCAAGCTAAAGAATAAATATATTCCACTTAAACAATTTTTACTTCTTGTATCTTTAAGGAATTAGATATTGATAATCGAATATGTCTGTAGTGCCTTGCTCAGTTAACAATCATGACAAGCTCACTCATTCCTGTGAAATTGATAAACACAGGTATTAAGAAGTGGAAATAAAATCCAGGAGTCATAGCTCCCATCCCACACCATTCTGACCCCACTTCCATGTCCTAACCCAGAGAGGTTTATAGAATCCAGATTCCATATGCATACCATTACAATGTACACTCCACTAAAACCCATTATTTCTAATACTTCCTTCATCTTCCTAAACTGCCTTTCCCCACAGTTGCATGCACCCATTATCCCCAAATCCATTCACAGACATTTTCTCCTAGGCTTCTCTATTCTACAGGGAACAGGAATTCACTGACAAACCAAGATTCCACTCTGCCCAGCACCATCAGCTCAGAATGACTTCCCTGGGAAAGCTGCTGTCTTGCTTCTGTGGGTGTAAATAGATGGACAGCAGCTCCAGATTTGCCCATGGATGCCCCCGTCACCCCCAGATTTATTGGTCTGTGTGATGGGCACCTGCCAGATGTGCAACATGGTGCAGGCTTGGACTGCTCTGGGGCAGCCCAGCACAGTGTGTTCCACAAGATCCAGGAGCATGCTGCAAAGAGCAAACCAGCCAAATCTGGGGCAGTGGCCAAACGCAGTGCTGCAGCCCATCTGTTGGAGGGACACATCGAGCACCTCTGCGCTAGTCCATCTGTTCAGCACCATAGAGTTGCAGACAGCCACCTAGACAGTCACTAGAGTGACCCTTTGCTCTGTGGTGGGGGTTGGAAGGATGCTGCGTGGGCAGACTACAGCCAAGGGACACCATCAGTCTGTCTGATGTGGCCCTGGGCGGAGCTGGCAAATGGCAACCGTGGAGGCAGGCCCACAGAGCAGCTCCAGGTTTTGGCGGGCTCCCTGTCTGTCTGAAAACACCCTGTGTGATTTAGGCAGTGCCCTCCTTTGCACACAGAAGACTACACACAAATGAAACACTAAGAGAGCAGAGTTGTCAAATAGCCCTACATGACTCTATTGAAGAACAGGAGAAGTTTATTTATTTATTTATTTACATTTCTTAGCCGCCCCCTCATGCCCATGGCATCTCAGGGTGGCTTACAACACAAAACATCACAATAATTTAAAACAGCAACAAAACACAAAAAATTAAAACATCTTAAATCCTCCTAAAAACAACCACCACCCCAAGATTTTTATCCCAACCTACCCTCCCCTTCTTTGAAGGCCTGGGAGAACAGCCAGGTTTTGCAGGCCCGGCAGAAGGCCAGGAGACTTGAGGCCAAATGGGCTTCCTCCAGGAGGGAGTTCCATAATTGCGGCATGGCCACCGAGAATGCCCTCTCAATTGTGGACCCCCGCTTTACACGGGGGACCACCAAGAAGGTGCCCCCAGCGGACCGAAGGGGTCACTCTGGGGCACAGAGGGTGAGGTGGTCCCTGAGGTATGAAGGGCCAAGACCATGTAGGGCTTTATAGGCCAAGACCAACACCTTGAATCTGGCTTGGTACACTATAGGCAGCCAGAGCAGCACGTGGAGCCTGGGAGTAATATGCCCCCATCGGTTCGTCCCCGTAAGGAGATGAGTCGCCACATTCTGCACCAGCTGCAGCCTATGAACCAGCATCAGGGGAAGCCCCACATACAGCGCGTTGCAGTAGTCCAGCCTTGAGGTGATGAAGGCATGGATGAGGGTGGCCAGGTCGGGTCTGGAAATATATGGACGCAGCCTCCGCACCAGATACAGCTGGCGGAAGGCAGCCTTAGCCACCATCTCCACCTGCCAATCCAGGTGGAGATCTGAGTCCAACAGTACTCCCAGTCCCAGACGCCGAACCTCCTGGGCTAAGGGAGGGCAGACCCCCTCTACGAGGGGAGCCAACACCTCCTTCTCCCTACCCACAACCATCACCTCCGTCTTATCAGGATTCTTTTTTCCTTATAAAGGCACAAAACAGAGTGGGACTGTTTGTTCTTCTTCGAGTGGGGCTCCGTCAGCTCACACCAATGGGAGCTGTGCCTGTGCAGATCAGTCCAGAAACTTCTCAAAGCAGTTCTCCTCTTGCATGCACAGCTTGTGTAGCTGCAGCTTTGGCGGCACTATAAAAAGGGGGGGGGGGGCAGAGCACGAATTATCTCAGTTCCTTCCAACCACCACAGCATTTGGCAGTTCTGGAAATCTCAGCGACTCATTTTCTAACAACTTTTACTGCTTTCCAGGCTGCGGGTCCAGACCCCAGACCACACTATGCCCCTGACTCCTAAGAAGTGGGGGTTTAGAAAAATAATTTAAGTGCCCGACATCAATCCCTTTAATTGGCGTGCACGATGAATGTCTTGTCTGCCTGGGGGAGACTCATAGACCGACTGATTGTCTGGCATGCGCAACTTCAATTTCTGTTGATCAAAAAGGCTTTGGAGGCACCCACTGAACAAGGAAATCTATTGCAGAGCTCTAATTCTGCCCCTCCACAAAAGCCAGGCTCAGTGCCATCATCTACGTCTGCCTTGTCACCTCTGGCACTGGCCCTCTCGGTGCCACTTTCTCCACCTGCCCAGAGGCCCCTGGACCAGCTCCTGACAACCTCCACACTGACCTCACGAGCACCGCCACTGAGTGGTGCCGCAACAGTATCGACGGTGCCGTTTACCTCCCCGGGCAAATCCAAAAAAACTAAGCCTGTCATCTCTTCTCCTGCTCGTAAGAAGGATAAAAAAATCTAAACATGTGCCCAAAAGCAGGGAACGTGATAAATCCAAGGACAAAGATCATACTTCAAAACAAGTGAAGAAGAAAGCACACCCAGCTATACCACCATCTTCACCTCCCGGCATGGTTCTTCTTCGCTTTCTGGAGTTGCCTCGAACCCCTATCTCCATCCCAGTGGCACCCCCTGGGACACCCAAGGGCTCTATTGGGCAATCTCCACAATTTTCCATGAGCTCCTCCTATCTGGATACAGAGGAGCTGCACCATCCACCACTTCATACTCACTTCCCTCGCCTACAGGCCTGCCTCCAACTTGGCACCATAAGCCCACAGCCACAGGTTTCATTTCCTTTCAAACACCATCAGTGCTACCCTTTGCCTATCTGTTGGCAACCTTACCATCAGTGGCAACAAGTTCTTTACCAGCCTTCCCCAAGATATCAACCTATACGCATGGGACTTGGCCTTTTACCATAATTATGACCCGCAACATTTCACAAAATCAATGTCAAGACCATTGGGAGTCGCTCCATCTGCCTCCCTAGGCAAACCACCTTCATGATCCTCTTGCTGGCACCAATCATGTCAATAGGTTATCCAGCTGCAGTCACTGAGGTGCAAACTCCTCTGGCCCAAATAGCACAAATTTTAAGGGCTATTTTTCAACAACAAAATCAGCCAGTAGCCTCTACTGGCCTCACTGCTTCAGACCAACCAACAAAGGTTTTGCCTGTTCAAACCTCTTTACTTCAGCAGGCACCACCACAGGCTCTGTCACTCCTGAACTTGCCACCTCCGTCTCTGGCACAATACACCTGTCTTTGCACTTGGTACTGCCGGTGTTGTCTCATATCACGGCACCGATCCCTACTAGACGAGCAGGAGATTTTTCTCCTCAGGACTTTCCCTGACTCTCAGTCTATTCCACCCAAAAAGAACCAAGATGACACCATCACTCCGAATACAAAAAAGAACACCTCCAATACTTCCACCAAGGATTCTTCCTCTGCACCTTCCTTACCTGACTCAGACGACACATCTCCGTCCCCATCAGATTCCATTACAGATTCATCCAAGGTGATCTACTCAGAGGACCACAAAAAATTTCAGATGCTTATTACTAAGATGGCAAAGGTGCTGGATCTCACCACTGTTTTTGCAGAAGAGGAAGAAGAAGATCCAATTTATAAAATACCTAACAATCATGCTACATCTAAGATCACCCTGCCCTTATCCAAAATGTTAATGAAGAATTCTAGAGCACACTGGAAAACACCCTCACACACTGCTGTCATCGCTTCACAGTATAGTGCATTTTATCCAGTTCCTCCAGATGATCATTCCATGTTCATCAAATACCCCCCGCCTAATGCTATGGTGGTCCAGGTTTCATTAGAGAGGAAATATAAAACTGTGGACATCGCTCACCTGCGGACATCTCTCCACTAATATAAAACTACAGACATCTCTCCACTGGATAAAGAAGGGAGAAAACGGGACATTCTGGGACAAAAGGCCTTTTCTTCCACAACTCTGATACTAAGGGCATTGAATTATGCCTCAGCTATGTCTACTTTTCAACACATTCTCTGGGACACTTTGGGACAGGTACTACAACATCTACCACCGAAGCATAAGAAAAGGGCTGAGGCACTACAGTCTGAAGGACTCTATTTAGCTCAATCTCAGCTGACACACCAGTATACACATTGCGGATGCAGCAGCTAGGGCAGTGACCAATGGAGTAGTGACAAGGCGTCATGCGTGGCTTAGATCTACAGCATTGCCTTTACAAACTCGAGTCAAAATTGAAAATCTACCATTTGATGACCAAGGACTGTTTGCGGCACACACACAATGTCTTTGCGAAGGTCAAAGCTACTAGGAGGACCGCTTATGCCCTCAGAATCACTTTCAAGACAAAAGATGGTATACATCAACTCCTTCATATAAGACAGCCAGGTACTCCTCCAAATATATTAAACTTTCTCAGAAGTACTTCCCATTGATCTTACCACAGACTACACAGACGGCAGTACAAACCTAAACAGAGGGCACGCCAATCAACTAACCCTCCATCTGCTGCCTCCAAACAGAAGTTGCGGTTTTAACAACAACCAGCGCTTAGAACCATTTTCCAGCTCGACTGTACCCTTCTCTGACAAACTATCCCATCACTCCACCATATGGTAATTTACTACCACCAACAGATGGATGTTAGAGATCCTGCATAAGGGTTATGCTATCCAATTCAAAGCCATTCCACACCCAAAACCCTCTTCCCCATGCCTTTTTAGGGACCAGGCTGTTTTTAATCGAACCGTGGGGGGTGGGTGTGCGACCGCGATGGGTGGAGGTGGGTGTGCGGCTGTTCCCACGGGCACACCCCTCTCCACCCACAGAGCATTGGAGCCCATTGCTCCATGCGTGGGTGATGGGTAGAGATGGGTGTAGTGCGGGAGCGCACACGCACCCCACCCATCCCCTGCGGCTTTCACATGGGTGCCTCCACCCATCTTCACACAGCGAAACTGCATGAAGATGGGTGGGGGTGTCTCGTGTGAAAAGGGCCAAAAAACGGAGTCTCCACTCTCTAACAGAGTGATTGAAGATGTTCCTATCAAGTACAGATGGAAGGGGTTTTATTCCAGGTATTTCCTGGTCCCTAAGAAGGATGGAGATTTTAGACCTATCCTGGACTTACGATCTCTAAACAGGTTTGTCAAGCCCATAAAATTTAAAATGCCAACACTCATCAAAATCCCCACCCCACCCCCATCTCTTTTCAAGGGTGCATGGTTTTCTGCTCTGGACTTAAAAGATGATTATTTCCACATCCCCATCTGACTTGCACATACCAAGTACCTCAGATTCACGTGTAATGGGGGCCATTACCAATATAAAGTTTTACTCTTTGGCCTTTCTTCTGCCCTGAGGGGATTCACAAAATTCTTAGCCCCCATAGCAGCCTACCTTAGACATCAGGGTATTTCTGTGTTTCCCTATCTCGATGACTGGTTAGTAGTTTCCGGTTCCTGAGAATCCCTTCTGAATGATTTGCAAATTCTCCATAGACCTTCTTCAGTAGTTAGGTTTCATTATCAGTTTCCAAAAATCTATTCTAACACCTACTCAAAATATTTGTTTCATAGATGCCAACCTTGACTCCATTTGTCAAAGAGCATTCCTTCCCCAAGAAAGATGAAAGGTGATAAGAGAACTCAGATTTCATCTCCATGACCACCCAAGATAGACTGTATGAGATTGGGGCACATGACATCCACGACATCAGTCATCCGACATGTCCGTCTACACGAGACCTTTGCAGCACTGGAACGGCCCTGCCCCCCCTCACGCCCCCGCCCTCGGGGAGATGGGCAGGCGTAGCGGCCAATGAGGCCACTGTGCCCGATCTGTACCATGGTTCGGGGCGCGATTCCGGACCAGGGAAAGGTAACTGACATTACTTTTGCCCCTTTCCGAATCATGGCCAATCTAACCACGGTTCTGGACTTCCTCCAGCCAGCTAGAGGTCCAGAACCGTGGTTAAGTTTGAGTCCCACCAGAGATTCACTGTGGTGAACATCTGGCGGGGGTCAAACAGACGTTCACGGAAATGCCACCACCACAGGGAATCCACTGGGGTTCACTGTGGTGAAAGGCATTTTCGTAACGTCTGAAATTACCCTTTAACACAAATGGATGCTCAACACCACAGTCATAAATTACTTATTCACAAATGGGGCCTCCTACAGACAGATCTATTTACAACCAAAAACTTGAGCAAAATCAGGCCAACTGCATTATGATAGCTCTAGACTGGCCAAGGAAACAGTGGTACACCAAACTGACATTCATGTCCATACAACGTAATCAACTACCATACCTACCAGATCTCCTCAAAGTTAAAAGTTTATTTACTACAGTGCTAGCCTTCACCATGGCCGGAAAGTATCCATAGAAAAGAAAATTACAATAAAAATATCAATGCCACAGTACATTCCATAAAATATATACAATCAATAAAATACAATAGCATTTGCAATAGAAGAATATGCACTCCTGCACTGTTTCACTTTGTGAGCAAATAAAGTGACTTTCATTATTATATCAGGCTTTTTTTGCTGGAAGAGCCAGACAAGTTATTTAAGATTTGTAAAAAAACTTAATTTGTCCAAAAAAGACTGCAAATACAAAGTTCTCAGGTCATCATACAGCAAACATTCTATAGCATAGTGAACAATATCTTCAACAACAACAGAATGACAAGGGCATAATCTTAAATCTCTAGGTATATGTGATCTCCTTCCAACCATAATAGCAGACATAACTTATACTGCTTGAAGCCTACCTGATCTCCTCACCCAAGACAACGGCTAAGTACTCCACCCCAACATTCAGTTACTCCACATAAGAGCTTGGCTGATATATCTCTCAACTGCCAAGATTTGAATAGCCTACCTCATGAAGTAGTCCAAATTCTCCAGAGTGCCAGAAAAACATCCACTAACAAAACCTACAAGGTAAAATGGAAAAAGTTCACTGCCTGGGCATCTACAACTAACCTTGATCCGCAAACAAGTGTAAAAAATATAATTACCTATGTGACTCATCTTAAATCTCAGGGTCTGGGTGCATCCTTCTTAAAAGTCCATCTTGCTGCAATTTTGGCTCATCACCCTCCTGTGGATGGTCACCCGATCTTTCTCATCTGATTCTGAAAAGATATTTAAAATGGGCTGTAGCAGATCAGCCAGGAACGACTGTAGCCCCTTAAGAGAGATTGTGCCAAGCAGGATGACACTGCCTGTGCATGGAAAAAAACACTTCTATGAATGTATAACAGCCTGGACTGGAAACAGGCTGAAGGGCAAAGGAACAGAGGGTTTAAGTTACCAGCCTTTTAAGGCTGCAAAAAGTGGGAGAGTAGCCACACCCACTGGGAACTACATAAGAAGCAGCTTGAAAACAGGAGTCAATCTGGGCCTGAAAGCCAGAGAGTGAGGAACTCTGCTGAGGTTCCAGCAGATTGCTGTCCAGTCCTGAACCCCTGCTGGAAGCTGTCGTGACTTGACCAAGAAAAGGACTGCTGACCAAGGTCCTGAAGAAGGCTAAAGACTGTGAGCAGCCTGTTTGAAAGCTGTGGACCTAGCAGGACTGGGGTCAGTTAGGGCTTGGGGGCCCGAGTGGTTGCTTACCCAGCACTAGAGAGACTGCCAAAGATTTTGTATACTGTGGACATAGATGTATGAAGTAGTAATACTGTGTGGACTGTAAATGAAGACTGAAAGCTAATCCCCTGTAAAGATTTATACTTCTGGACCCTGATCCTGAAGGAACTTACTGCAAGGCACTGTCACCCTACCACAGGGATTTTAAACATTTCTCCAGGCATTAGGGAGCAATGACCTCCTTGGGACTTGAATCTTGTGCTGGCCAGACTTCTGCTCCCTCAATTCGAGACTTTACTCACCTGCTCTCTACACCTGCTATCCTTGGAAGCCTGCATGTTAATAACCCTCACTTCTGCCAGGCAGGTAAGAGAGCTCGCGACTCTATCTGTTTTACCTTCCTTCATGATTTTTCATAAAGACAAGCTCATGCTTTGTCTGCCTCCAACATTTAAACCCAAGGTGATGTCTTCATTTCACATGTCTCAAGAAATTACATTGCCCATATTCTTCCCTAAACCTCATGCATATAGAGGGGAGTCAACCTTACACACCTTGGATGTCAAGAGAGCCTTATCCTTTTATATCAACAGAATAAAGCCTTTCAAAAAAAATCTCCCAATCTTTTCATTACCACTGGGAGCCCTTCTCCTGGATCAGCAGCTACCTCTTAGACTTGAAGTGACTCATCAGGTGCATTTCTATGTGTTATGAACTTTGACAAGCAACCACCATCAGGCTTTAAGGGACATTTGACCAGAGCTATTGCTACTTCTGCAGCATTCCTCCACAAATTTCCCATAGACCAAATTTGCAAGGCTGCAATATGGAGTTCATCACACATATTTGCTAAACATTATGCCCTTGACCTTGCTGCAAGATCAGATGCAAGTTTTGGGAAAGCAGTCCTTCAGTACCTCTCTAAGTAGGCATCTGCCTCCACTTTTGGGAATGACTTGCTTTTTATTCTTCCATTGGTGTGAGTTGACGGAGCCCCACTCAAAGAAGAAACTAAGGTTACTTACTTGTAACCTTGCTTCAAGAGGGCTCCATCACTCAAACCACCCATTTACCTTCCCCTGTACCTCAGAGCCTACTTAAAGAGAACTTGTTACACTCTGGTATGGAGGTTGGAAGAAACAGAGGTAACTCGTGCTCTGCCCCTCCTTTTTATAGTACCACGAAAGCTGCAGTTGCATGAGGCGTGCCAGTAGGGACTATGGAGTGCAAGTGGAGAACTGCTTTGAGAAGTTTCTGTACTGATCTGAACAAGTTCAGCTCCCATTTATTTAATTTATTTATTATTTATTTATTTATTTATTAAAAGCATTTAGTATCCCACCCCTCCTGCCACAGGCAGCTCGGGGTGGCTCACAACAATATACATTGACAATTAAAATAATAAAACTATAAAACATTATTATACCCCATCCCTCTCCTCCCCCCCATCCCTACCCATCTTCCCTACCAAACACCTGGCGGAACAGTCAGGTCTTACAGCTTTTACTAAAGGAGGGAAGGTCCAGGACCAGACACCTCCCCACCGGAAGGGGGTGCCACAACCTCAGTGCGGCCACCGAGAATGCCCTCCCCTGCATGGCCCCCTGGAAGACTCGAGGGACCACAAAGAGGGCATCCCCTGATGACTGCAGGGGCCGGTCCAGTACTCGGGGGGTGAGGCGGTCTAGCAGATGGGCAGGGCCCAGTCCGTTTAGGGCTTTATAGGTTAAAACCAACACCTTAAATCGGGCTTGGAAGACTATCAGCAGCCAGTGCAGAGAACGTAGCACTGATGTAATGTGCTCCCAGTGGCCCAATCCCACCAAGAGACAGGCCCCGCATTCTGCACCAGCTGCAGCTTCTGGGCCATCACCATGGGTAGCCCCACGTAGAGTGCGTTACCACAGTCTAGTCTAGAGGTGATGAAAGCATGGATAATGGTGCCCAGGTCAGAGTCCGAAATGTATGGTCTAAGCCGATGTACCAGATGTAATTGGCGAAAGGCACCCCTCGCCACAGCCTCCACCTGGGCATCCAGGCAGAGCTGTGCATCGAGGAGTACCTCAGACTCTGTACCTGAGGAACCAACAGAGTACAGACCCCATCAATAACAGGGGCTGTTAACTCCATTGCCTTCCCCACCAGCATCACCTCCGTCTTGTCGGGATTCAGCTTCAGTCGATTAGCCCTCATCCAATCCCCCACAACCGTCAGACACCGAATAAGCATGGAGACTGCAGGGTCTGGGTCAGTTGAAAAAGAGAGGTATAGCTGAGCGTCATCAGCATATTGGTGACACCATACGCCAAACCTCCTGATCACCTCGCCGAGAGGCTGCATATATACATTGACCAAGAGGGGGGACAACACCGAATCCTGAGGGACAACACACGTGAGGTTTAAAAACACTCCCCGAGTACCACTCGGCGGGTTCTCCCAGTCAGAAACAAGCGGAACCATTCAAGAACAGTCCCACCCACCCCTGCACATTCCCGCAGGTGCGCCACCAACATCTCATGATCCACCGTATCAAAGGCAGCTGACAGATCTAATAGGACCAACAGGGTCGAGCGGCCCCGGTTCATCTCCCAGCACAGATCATCCACCAAGGCCACAAGCGCACTTTCCGTGCCATGACCCAGATGAAATACCGACTGCAAGGGATCAAGAAAATCGATGCAGTCGAGATGCCCCTGCAACTGCTGAGCCACTACCCGCTCAATAACCTTCCCTAAAAAGGGAAGGTTAGAGACAGGTCGATAGCTGGCAAGGGAGTCAACGTCAAGCGATGGTTTCTTGAGTCGAGGCCGCACCACTGCCTCTTTGAGACAGCCTGGCACTCTGCCCTCCCGAAGGGAGGCATTGACCACCCCTGCCAGCAACAGCTCCATTGTCTCCCGGCAAGATTTAATTAGCCAAGACGGGCGCAGATCTAATTCACAAAAGGTGGCCCTAACAGCCCCAAGGGTCTCGACCACATCAGTGGGTGTCACCAACTGAAATTGATCCCATAAAACCAGACAAGGCGTGACTTCTATAACCTCTGGTGTCAGTGACAGAGCCCATCTCGAAGAACCAAGTTTACAGGTAAGTAACCCTGGTTTTTTTGTAGTTGACTTTACTGGAGCTACACCTGATTACACCAGCAGACAATTTGGCCCATTATTTGCTGATGTTTTCTTATAAGAGACTAGTTCTGCCCCTTTTGTAATGCTTATTGACTTTCCATTTTACAGAATACTTGAATAAGTATACGAAGCAAAATAACAAAAAGACTTTTTCTCTGAGTGCATGACCTCATCATTTAAAATGACATACATTTGCTTTCTTTGAGTATGTTTTAGCTTAAAAATTACATTACCTTATTTTATCTCTAAAGTAAAAGAAGCAGCCGAAAAAAATGACCAGCTTGAAAAAGAATACAAAATGGAAATAAATGTCAAGGAAAAGCAGGTTTGTTTTATTATTATTATAAATTCACATTTTAATAGTTTTATTGATCTGAAATCGTACAGCATTTGAAGGAAAAGTTCCAACTTTTGGGTAACTGGCATGTTGAATACTTTATTGGTACAGTGTAATAAATAAAATAGCTAATTTTAGAAGTGCTTGATTCTACTTCAAAGGTCCTGTACTTGTGAAGGATTAATATTATTCTAAGTAATTGTGCATTGCTTACTTGTGGTGTTTGGATTAAAGTGTTAATGGGATTGATGCTGTTACAGTTATACACAAGAGCCATATCCATATATTGTTTTCCACAATGCAACAGAGAGCTAAAACTGGAAATATTGCTGGCGGGGGAGGTGGAGAGGGAGGGAGGTGGCAGTGGTCAGGTTGCTGTGTAATAGCTGATTGTGTTGACAGTGGTTCTTAAACTTTTTGGATAGAGCTGGATCTCCCTGCTCTGTACTCTTCCGGGTGATTTCTGGCAAAGCCAGGGGTGGGCAGGGAGGGCTTTCACACCAGCTGAACTCCGTGCAGATTTTGGCTTGCAAGAGCCAAAATATATGCGTTGCCACAGGTGTGAATGTGGCATTACATTAGTATGGATCCATTCTCTTGAAACTTACATCTGTAGTTCAAAACTAGAGCGTATTTTCTCTAGAATAATTTCTGTGGGCAGATTTGGCTAATGCCTCTCTATTATGGGTGTTAACAGATGAAATCATAGCCCAGAATAGCCAGCAGCAGCTCCAGGGCCACAGGCCCATGTATTAGATGGTCGCCAGATGTTTGCCACTAACCCGCCACGGTGCTGCTACTCACAGCGGTGGCCTGGGGAAGGCCGATGATGCTGTACCTGTGGTACTGTGCTTCCCCATGATTCCATGCCACAGCCCATCTGTTGGGGTGGGTCACGGTGCGTCCACATGGCCACCCTCATCTGTTGGGGTGCCTGAAGCTTCTGCACACATTCAGGTTCTGTGATCACATTTCAGTGGTGGGGTTGGAGCATGATGCCAGCCCATTTGTTGGGGTGCCACACTCAACCCAGGGAGTGACAGCTGTGTGGGGGCTCTTTGGAGCAACCCCTCACTCCAGACAGCTACAGCCCCATCTGTTTTCACTCTATGACTTGTGCAGTGCCTGTTTTTTTTACATCCATCCAAACATACAGTACTTTTAAGCATAACACAAAAGTTTGAGTCTTTCCTGGACTTATTTATATATGTACTTTACACACCCTTCATTTCATTTAGGTGGCAGCACTGACAGTACAAAATGGAGAAAAAGATAATAGAATTAAAGACATAAACACTCAGTTGCAGGACTCAGGATATGCAATTATTGACTTAGAAGAAAGAAGAAGTAAGAATTTTGATAGTTATATTCTGAAATTGAATTTAATAACACAAGGATTTAAGAATCTAGGAATAGATCATGGGAGGGAAATTACTGCTCCTAATTTAGCAGGGTCAGTGAAAAACTGTTAATAATTATTGTTGGGGCAGGTTTTGTTAGTTTTGTACTGTTTATGCATCTGGGATTAATTAATATGTATTTTTATTTCTAGTTATTTTATGTTTACTCAGCAGAAAAATTACAATTATATAGTGTTGTAACTTAAACAGTTGACACATTATTTCGTGAGAAATGTAAAGATTATGTGTGGTATACAATCACATCTACATTATTTGACTATGCTTTATCTGTAACAATTATAATTTAGAACAACAAGATGAAATGCTAAAAGAATCACAAAACAAACAAAACCACTTGATGGCAGAACTGCAGGAAACAAAAATTTCTTTGCAAAAGACAGAGGTAGGACTTGCTTTGTAATATTTCCTGTAAAATTAAACTGCAACATAAAGTAAATAAGAATATTGTACAAATGATTATCAGTGCTGAAACTTTATAACAGTTTGCTTCAAAAACTATTTGGAATATTATTATTTTTTTAAAATACTTCGTCCTTAGAGTGCTCAGGGAAGCTTAGAAATGGAGTTACAGACTGTAATGAAAGCATTAATTCAAGTAACTGAAGAAAAAGAAGTGAAAATAGAAGAACTTAAAGAAACCAAGGCTTTGCATGCATCAGTGGTTGATGATTTTGCAACTTCTATTTCTAATCTGAAAGACTTGCTACAAACAGAACAAAACAGGTACAATGTTTTTGCATTTGGAATAGAAGGATAGTGATGTGGTTGAGGCATAGGATTTAGGACATAGGGATTCAGTTCCCAACTCTGCCATATACTTCTGGTATCACTTTGGGCAACCCAGTTAATTTCTCTGAGGACAAAAACAAATGTGATGAGGCCTGCATTGGCCCAGGACTCCCCCGCAGATGTGATCCTGCACCGCCAGATGTTGGTCCAGGACTGTCCCAGGCAGGTAGGCGGTTAGCTTGGGCTGCGTTCTCAGAAAATCTCCAAGAACAGTGTCTGGGCCAAGGCCACACATGTGGATCAACATGGGCCAGCACATTTGATCAGCCCTGACTGTCCATCATGGTGGGGAGCTGGGAGCAGGGTGGGGCAGGGCCACCTGACCGCCCGCTTGTTGAACCTAGGGCGTGCAGGTGGCAGGAAAGCTCTCTGGCCATGGGCACATTTGTTCAGTGTCCCCTCCCTGACCCATGGAGGGGTGGCTGCTGTTTCCCGCTGGGCCGGAGAGCCACTGCGCTGCCTGCACGTCTGTTTTTACCTTGAACATCACTTCTCCATCTATAGAACAGGAATAATAACCCTCCCATTCTTCCACTCATTATTTGTTCTGTATATTGCCAGTTTTGATCTTCAGGGCAGGAAATGTCTCTTACTATTAGTATGTGTGCTGCCTAGTGCAATTGTGTCCTTTTGCTTTCCTGCAGCTGATCTCTGAGGCACTACTATAAGTGCAAGAGAATAACCAGCTACACTCCTTGCATCTGGGTCTCCCTGTGAAAGGTAGCAGACTCACTCCAATGTGATTTCAACACAAGGGATTCTCATTACAGAGCTTTGGAAACTCTGATCAGCCATTTCCTCAGAACCTCATTGGGTTCTGCAGCTTTGGTCTAGTCACAGGCTTTAGTTTAGCTTTACCCCCTCTGATTTCCTCAGCCTGTCTGGATGGGAACTCCCTTTTCCTCCCAGTTCTCCCTCTTTATAGTTCCCTTTCCTCATCTGGCTCGCAGTCACTCCCTGACATCTTCCAACTGGACAGTACCCAAAACAAGGCCATACCCAGCAGCCAGTCCTTAAGGGTTGTACCCCACAATGCGTAAAAAAATGAGACAGTAGCCTCCGTAAGCCCATGAGTAACCTGCCCATCAGTGAGGTCCCGACCAGATGTTCACCCATATCCGCCTCGAGGCAGGCAGTCAGTTGCTATTGTACGTGTGGGCCAGAGGCAGTCAACAACACAGCCTGGACAAAGGCCTAGCCACCTGTGCTAAACCAGACTAACAGTTGCCCTCCCATCTCTTTGGCCTTGCCCAGCCCCGCCATGAGGCGAGGTCTGAGGATCAGGCCAGCCTCCAAACAGCTGATCAGGGGGCCTGGAGGAGGACCCCTGAGCAGCTGTTTGGAACATGCACCAGGACTGGGTGAGGGCATGCCTCTGGCTCTCCCACAAGCTGTGTGGTGGCAGCCCTTCCTGGGGCCCTGATATGGCTGGGGGCAGCAGTGGTCCAGGCGTCCTGTCCCATATGGATGGCTCCTTAGCTGACCCATGGCGTGGAGGGATCAGTGATGGCAGCCCCCATGCTCAGATTACTAGGGGTGGGGGTTGATCATGTGAACTGCCCTCCCTGCTGATCCGAGGACTAGCGGTTGCAGTGGTCCTCCCCAGCACAGCCTGGGGAGATGACTTGCCCCGTCTTGTTTGTTTTCTCCCAGTGACTTAGTCATGACCCATACCCCATCACAATAAGTATGCAGCCACAATAGGGTGCAGCCACATGAGACATTACCCCCACTTTGGGCAGCCGTATCCCACTTTGGGCAACATTACCACGCAATGCAGTGACTCACATGGCCGGCGGCCGCCAGATGTTCATTCTACTGTGGAGAAGCCTTATCACACTTTGGGCAACCTTGCTACGCCCTGGATCCTCAGAAAAAGGCTGGTGACCCAAGGCATAGCAAGGTTGCCCAAAGTAGGATAAGGCTGCCCAAAGTGGGGCTGCTCGTGTGTCCGTCAGACCAAAGTGTGGAGGCTGCAGTTGACAGCCATGAGGCATGCAGGGATTGGGCCCACCTCTGCTCATGTGGCAGCACCCAATATACTACTATCAAATTAGTGGCATAAAAATTCAGAGGTATGTAATAGTATTACTATTACTACTGAATAGTGCTAATGGTTGTTATTGTATCTTTGTTTCTTTTGTCAACTTTAAATCATGTTTTTCCAAAATAGGTAATTGATTATTAATTATTAATTAATTCATAATTATTATTATTATTATTATTATTGTTTAATTGCATTTTTGCAGTAGTGTCCCCAGAAAGCCCAGCCATGGACCAAGGCCTAATTATTGTGGACACCATAGGGAGCACAAAACAAAAGATCCTCCCTGTTCCAATGGTCTTACAATCTAAGGAATTGCAATTCATTTATTAAACATTTACAGAATCATAGAGTTGGAAGGGACCTCAAGGGTCATCTGATCCAACCCCCTGCTTTGATGCAGGACATCTACAGCTACAACATCCATAACAGATAGCTGTCCAGCCTCTTTTTGAAAACGAGTGACAGAGAGCCTACAAGCTCCCTAAGCAACTTGTTCCATTGCTGAATGACTCAGAGCTCAGCGTGAAGCTCTGAAACTCTGAAGCTTAGAGCTTTAGTCTGAAGCTATTTCAGAGCTGCAGACTAAACTGGTCACAATCCCTACATTCTTTTTACATGTGCTGATGCCAGGCCAGTTGTTCCCCATCTTATACTGGTGCATTTCATTTTTGTTTCCTAAATGCTGAACTTCATCTCTGTTCAATTTCATTTTGTTAATTTCAGCCCAGTTTTCCAACTTATCATTATTCTGAATTCTGTCTTCCAAGGGTGATTTCAGATGTTACGTGTCTGAAATTCACCCCAGCTGAACCACAGTCAAACATGGGCCACGTTTGACTGTGGTGCACGTCTGTTGGCTCACCGCCACATGTGCACCACAGTCAAATGCGGCCCGTGTTTGCATTCGCCACACTTCTGGACCTCCGGACACGAGGAGGTCGAGAAGTGTGGTGAAAGGCCACCACGGCCGTGGTGAATGGAAAGTAACGTCTGGTTACTTACCGTTCACCACGGTCAATGGCATTCACCCCCGCCTGTGGTTGCGGCAGCGGCCAAATTGGCCGCTGCCGCCGCCCATCAGAAGGGCCACGGGGAATGTAGGGGACAGGGCCGTGCGGCAGCATGCTGCACTGCTCGGCCCCGCCCCTCCGGGTGTGTGTGCCGCTTTAGACGTTACAGCCGGGCGCTTTTACCACGGGCCGTAAGGTGGTTCGGACCATGGCCGGGGACAATGGGGCGCACGTCTGTTGGCTCCCCCCTTCACCCCCAGCCGTGGTCCGAACCACTCCACGGCCCATGGTGAAAGCACCCGTCTGTAACGTCTGAAATCACCCCAAGTCTCGCTCTCCCCCTTCCCCTCCAGTTTTGTGTCATCTACAAATATGATAAGTGTTTCCTCCATTTAAATTGTTAATAACTGGGTATGGTTCTTCAGTCAGTTGTGACTCCATTACAGTGTCTTCCAGCCCACACTTTACCAGGTTGTCAATGAGGATCTCACGTGGAATTTTGTTAAATGATTTGCTGAAATCAAGATGTATAATGTCTACTTTACAACATTCCCCTCATCAGCTAAACTAGTTACTCTATCAAAGAAGACAAGATTAGTCTGGCATAACCTATTCCAGACTAATCCATGTTGGCTAACTACTAGTAATCACTGCATTGTTGTCAAGATGCTTACAAACTGACTGTTTTATAATCTGTTCCCTATCTTCCCAAGTATTGAAGTCAAGCTGACTGGTCTGTAATTTCCCTGATCCTCTGTCCCCCTCCTTTTTAAAGATAGAGGCAATGGGTGCAGCCAGACGAGCTGCCTGGGCCCGATCCCTGCACTGCCCCGTGGTGAGAAATCAGCCCCGCCACACTGTGGGGCCAGCGCAGAGAGCTGGGCACACATGCAGGGAGACGTCAGGCAGCTGGGCACATCGCGGAGCCGCTGCCATGGGTGGGGACTGGAGGCCCCAACCCCTGCAGTGCAGGATCGGGCCCACTGCCCATATGCAGCTGTTGGGGGTGTGTGGAGGAGGGCGCACATTCCTCTCCCCTTACCTGACAGCTGATGGGGAGAGGAATGCACCCTCTTCCCTGTCTCCCCCATCAGCTGCCAGTCAGGTGGATGGGGGAGAGGGGAGCCTGGGAAGAGCACAGGCTACCCTCCCCCCATCCACCTGACTGACAGCTGGTGGCGGGGGGAGGGGGGGAAGTCCAGAGGAACTGTGTGTCCTTCTTCCCACCCCAGCAAACAGCTTATTGAGGGAGGGGGGCCCAGAGGAGCGGGCATGGGCGCTCCTCTAGGCTCCCTTCCCCCCCCCCATCAGCTGTTTGTCAGGATGGGGAAAGGGGTTGCACCTGCAGCTCCTCTGGGTTCCTTGTCCCCCCAGCATCAAGGGTGGATTAAGACTCCCGCCCTGGTTGTGACATGGCTGCAAGAGACAGGTGTGAGCACCCGTCGCTCACTGCTCCAGGGTTGCCCCAAGCGTGGTGAGGCAAGTGCACCTGGCAACACATGCTTGCTCTGCTGTGGGCAGCTTTATTCCACATTGTATAAACCTGCTCTGCAATGCAAAAACCCCTCTTTTTGTTTAAAAACCTCTTTTTGTTGTTTTTAGTATCCTTGTGGCAGGGTGGCCCTGGCCCGGGTAGTTCCTTTCTGGATCAGCCCCCCAAATAGCCAGGTCCACACTGGGAATTCGCTCAGGTGTCCATTTGTTTACAGTGCAAAGTTCCTCCACCAGGTCTATACAGGTTTACAGTTCAGTAGCATATCACCACAACATCCATGTAGAACTCCCTGCCCTTCTGGCTCTTATCTCAGGCTCAAAGAGGATAGTTTTTGCTCCTGCATCTCCAGCAGCCCCAAACTCTCTCAAGTGTTCCCTTTACCCTCAGTGCCCCCAAAGTGAGCCAACCAGAGTCTTTTTCATATCTGGACTGGCTTGGCCACGCCCAACCCAGATGTGCTCCTGGGGCTCAGAGTTGGCCTGTTAAAGGGCCAGTATCCATATGAGTGCTCTGCCACAATCCCCTATTAGCATCAGCTCACTTTGTGCCTAAGCCTTCCTGATACTCCCTACATTAGGGGCCGCCAGACTTACCGTGAATGCAATCTATTTGATCTAGGTGTCAGTCTCAGATTATTTACCAGGACCCTTCCCTCTGGTTCTGTGCTCCAGACTAGGGTCCTTCCCACTGGCTCCCAGCTCTAGGGCACCTCAGTAACTGGTTTCAGGAGTGAAGGGGGCACTCCCCTTTAGAGACCGCCTTCCCTGACGCACTGGGGAAGCTTTCCTAGCCTGTCTCCTTCCCGAAGACAGTCCCTGGGGCACCAGTTCTGCTCTCCTCCCCAGAGAGGATCTCTGAGGGGCTCTCTCTCTCCACTGTATTATCTAGTTATCTACTAGAGACTAGCTTGTAATCTACCAGTAGATCATAATCTACCTCTTGGCTGTCCTATACGTTTGGGCTACTTGTCTGTACGTATCCCCAGTAATTTGTTCTTCTTTCCATTTCTTATATGTTTCCCTTTTGAGTCTTAGTTCATTGATAAACTCTTTGTGCAGCCACATTGGTTTCTTTAGATGTCTCACATTCCACCCCCATTAGAATCATTTGTGATTGTGCCTTCATTTTCTCTCTTTTCAGAAAGCCTCAGCCTTCTTGTACGCCTTTGCCCTTTAGATTATCTAAGCATGGATCCTACCCATTATTTTTCTTGAGTTTATTAAAATCAGCTTTTTTGAAGTCCAAGGTCCATGTCTGGTTGTTCTCCCCCCTTGCCTTTCCTTAAGATTATAAACTCTGATATTGCATGATCACTTCCTTTGAGGTTAATCCCCCCTCGGCCACCAACTCTTTTGGCAGGCAGACATATTGTACATCCATGTTGATAGCTATCTGACTTGATGTCCCTAGCACTTTCTAATTTATTTCTGAATCCTATCCTGATTTTTTTTAAATGGTGCATCTTAACAGATTGAAGAATCTTGAAGATGAGTCAGAATTACTTACTTTAGAGTTTCAGAAGAAATCCACTGAAATGGGTATGTTTTGAAGACAAAAGGAGCATATTGCTTTGTAAAAACTAGTTAAAGATAGTGGTATTAGTTCTTTGCACGTGCATATTACCTTTGTAATAATACCTATGCCAGTATCTTCTGCCATGATAAACAGTTGGAGTTGTGTATGAACATTGCTGGTGGAGGAATCCTGTGTGGTTAAATGCTGATTGCTGTTTGTCTTTTAGGATGCTCTAATTTATGCTAGGAAACTGAACCAGTACACAGTGGGCCCACAGATGGGAAGTGTAAAGATGAGTTTGAACCATTTTTGATCTCTGATGCCTGATCTCCAGTGCTGTATGCATCTAAACAATGGCCAAGTGCCTGGCCGTCTATGTTTCTCAAATTTAGCCCTGTTTTTACTATTCTTCAGTTATCTGTGAAGAGCCAAAAAGCTGAATCCTAGTCCCATCTGCCTTCATTCCAACCTTCCTACATGAGGGGAATCACTGGCTGTTTTTTTTAAGGCAAATATGGTTTTACAGAGATGATGGAGAGGGGTTATATAAGAAGACTGCTTGTGACTCTCTTTGTGCAGGGAGATTCCTCAGTGTTGTAAAGCTTAAGCACGTGCAGTCTTTTGCAGAATATAGGTGTCAGTGAATGGCCATGATGAGAGCACAGCTTAAGTAGAAAGTACTGTGGTGAAATTTGATTGATGGAGAAGTCTCTAAGGATCACTCATTCATAGTAGGATTGAGGCAGCTTTTAATTATACCTGGCCCTGATTCCAGGACTTGGAGAATGGAAAGTTGGCTTGGGACCACTTGAGAGAAGAGCATGACTGGCCCCAAAATGATGACACAAGACATTACTGTGATTTAGGCAGTCTTACCCCAGTTTGGTCACCATTGCCATGTGAAGCAGTGGCTCATGTGCCACCAGATGTTCACCCCACCTCGGGGCAGGGTGGGCAGCTGACTGCTATGCCCTGTATCCTCCAAAAAGACAGAATGCAGGGTGTAGCAGCCTTACCCAAAGTGGGGTAAAGCTGCCCAAATTGCAGTACTGCACTGCTGCTTGTGGGCACAGCCCCTATCTGCCCCACCCAAGGCAAGGTCTGCCATGGGGCTTTGAGTGGTAGGCACTGTTGCTATTCCCACACAGCCATGTTGCGGCCAGGGGTGGGATAGTGGGAAGGCTGAGGGAGGGGCTGGGGTGGGAGTGGGTGCCTGCCTGTGTGGCCAATGCCTCAGGCTGCCCCAGGGCATGTCAGGATGGCTGACAGTGGCCTGCACTCTTGGTTTCCCCATGGGGGGCAGACCGTCTGCCCTGCTCGCCACGCTGGCCCAAAGTGTGGCAGCTGCAACTGTCTGCCCCTGGAGCACGTGGGGGATTAGTCCTTTCCAGCTCATCTGGCTACACCCTAAATTGATTGATATGTACTTAAAATAAAAGTATTTCAGCTGGAAGATTATTTGTGAACTACAGTTTCACTCTCTTTGGTTGGGGGTATGACTAAATTTCTAAGGCCCTTTTCACATGAGCAAGGGTGCATAGGGGGATGAGTGGGCAAAGCGGCAGGTGGGCGGTGCGTGGGCGTGTATTCCCATGGATCCCCACCCATCTCCACGCACAGAGCATCAGGCATTGGCGCCTGTTGCTCCATGCGTGGGTGATGGGTGGAGTGCAGGAGCATGAACGCACCCCCACCCACCGCCTGCACCCGCCGCAGTGTTCGCATGGGTGCTCCTCCACCCGCACACATGTGCGGAGGGGGGTGTCCATGTGAAAATGGCCTAAATCACATGGTATTGTTTTTCTGATTGGGCAGTCAAAACTTTTATTAACAAGAAGGAGGAAAAAGGTTCCAAAATAGCAATGTGAATATTTTTGATACAAATTTTTGTACAAAAACAATGAAAGAATAACTTTCTATGAACCTTTTTGCAAACACATCACTTTTATATATGTTTGTGGAAAATAAAAAGACAATATGTTTGTTTATCATTCAACAAGGTACTTGAATATATGCTTAACATTGGCCCTTTTCACATGGGCTACAGTAGGTGGGGGGATGGGTGGAGGCAGCGGCGGATGTGCGGCTCGTGGGCGGCTGTTCCCATGGGCGCACACCCATCTCCACCCACAGAGCAACCACCATTCTGGCCAATTGCTCCGTGGGTGTGCAGTGGGTGGAGCATGAGAGCACCCACGCATCCACGGCATTCCCATGAATGCCCCCCCCACTGCACACCCACCCACTGTGGTGTTCACACGGACACCCACATTTGTGGGGAGGGGGGGCATCCATGTAAAAAGGGCCATTGATTGTGACTAAAATACTCACTCTGAAGTCAATAATCAAACTCCTATTGACTTCACTAGAGTTAGGATTTCATGCTATGTAGAGTGGTTACTTTGCTGTTGAAGGAACTGCTCATTTGTTCAAAATTAGTATTGTAAGCAAATTTATGTAATTATGGTAAGCAAATTATTTATGTAATCTACTATTTTTTAACATTTTAATTATTGTATATTATACGTTTACATTTGTTGCAGGAGAGATGACCAAACTAAAAAGTGAAAAAGAAACCCAAATTAAAGAACTGTCTGTAGCCCTGGTAAGTCTACCCATTATTTAGACTATCTTGCTGTCCTCTTTTAAAGCATGATCCGAAGCCTGTGGAATTTAATGAGTCTAGCCACTCACTTCATGGACTGTGAAGTGAGCTCTGTTCCCTTTGCTACCCCCCTTTTCCATCACATACTTTGTCTTCAGGTCCTTCAATAACTCAAACATGGTCATTGTTATGGTAGTACAATGTCTTATGTTTTATAAAGATGACTTTGAAAGTAAAATGTACTTCAGTAACTTGGCTGATTGTATTGTATGGTAGCTTTTCAGATGTTTTTCTATATTATTTAGGAAAGTTCAGTTAAAGTTCAAAAAGATTTGGAGCAGCAAATAGAATGTGAACGATCAGAAAAAGTTATATTAATAAAGGAAAAAGAAATCCGAGACTCCAACCACTCAGATTTAAAGGTTAGATAATGCATATTTTCTTTCTGTTTGTACTTTAAAATTAAATTATTTCTGTTATCTCTGAATTATCTATTTTTAGTTATTAATTGTTCTTGTGGAAATTTTTAAAAGACAAGTCCTAACAGACTTTTTTTTGTTTTCCTTCAACAATTGCCTCTGCAAATATTCCCACTTATGCCCAATAAAGACAAAGGGTATTTTCAGACGTTACGCTGGGCCGATTCACCACAGCGAATTCCCGGTGGGGGTGAATGAAATAACCACCCCCCCGTGGTCAAAAATGGCCTGAATAGACGTGGCAGCTGATCCTGGCTGGGAATCGGGGAGGGGGCGGGGCTGCGCAGTGCAACGTGCAGTCGCACGGCCCCTCCCCCCACGCTCCCCCGCCGCCCGCCCTCTGGGGAGACAGGCGGGTGCCGCAGCCAATGCAGTCGTAGCACCCGGCCACTTTGACCACGGCCCAGAATCCCACTGGGGATTCCGGGCTGTGATTGCCGGTCAGACGTTACTTTTTATTGCTTCCCGCTGGGAATCACATTGACCACACTTTCGGAGCTTGTCCCGCAGGGAGCCTGGGAAGCGTGGTTGAAATTGACCCCATGTGGGAATCGGCCGTGGTGAACATCTGGCAGCCGCCAAACAGACGTTCAGGGCGCTTTGGCCCCGCAGCAGAATTGACCGTGGTTGACTGTGATCTCGTAACATCTGAAAATACCCGAAGTAGTATAGTGATATCTATAGATATATGCAGTGATTGAAAACAATGGCAAAGGGCAAAGAGAGAGGAGGGGAGGAGAAGGTGAGAATGAGACTCACTGCATATATCTACACACTGCTTTGCTTGGTCTTCAGTTCTAACTCCTGACTTGCCTGACAAAGGACCCTGGGAGGTCCGAAAGTTTGCATACCTCCCCCAACTGTACTTGGTCCAATAAAAGATATCACTATACAACTTTGGGTAAAAACAGACATGCAGCCGGTGGGACCACTCCCTGGGCCACCACGGGGTGGAAAACTGCAAACAACATAGCCCGTAAGGCCAGGACACTGAAATGATGTGCCTGCAGCTGGGGAGTCATCCCACTAGCCGCATGACTCTGGTAAGGCCAGGAGCACAACAAATGTGTGGGCAGCCACCCTGACTGCACAGTGATCTCAGCACCCTGCTCCCCGCCATCACGGGCAGCCATGGCAGCCATTGAGACACAACCATGACTGCTGGCTGTGGCAGCCCCGCGCCGAGTTGGCTGCACAGGAACAGACATGCTAGGCCACTGCGGCCCAAGGTAACAGCCCAGGCTATCCACCAACATGACCCGGGGCAATCCCAGGCCAACATCTGGCAGCACCTGCATACACGTGCAGGTGGATTCCAGCCTACAGCAGGTCAAAGCAGGTCAAAACAGGTCAGCGTCATGTCACTATTGCCTATATTTGGGGCCAACATGGCAAACTTACTTTCTCTACATTTATGCCCATGCATACTCCCAGCACCAGAGAACTTTGCTAACTATCTTGAAAGCAATGCCCTGTTGAGGTAAAGAGCATGCATTTCTTTGACCTGAATATTTCAAAGTCTGAGCCTATAAAAAGTTGCTGAGTCCAAGGTGCTTTAGTTCCAAGTGCAGCATTCCCTTCAATTGTTCAATGGATAGGGAAGGTTCTCCCCTTAAAAAGAGACTGAGGCCAGTCCTAAGATTTATGAATCCTAGATTCTGTTTTATCACAGACTACTTGACATAGGGTGTTTTCAGATGGACAACAGCCCTGCCTCTGCTCCTCCACACCCCCAAGTGGCCTGTCTGTCTAAAGGTGGGGTGCCAGAAGTACAGGCACAGCAGAGGTAGAACAGGCTATCCCTGCTCTGGGGCAGCCCTACTGGGGGGTGTTCCAGAACATCCCAGAGCACAGCAGAGTGGGCCAACCAAACCCAAGGCACCAGCCCAAGGTGGAGCTGTGGTCTGTCTGCTCGGTGGATGGCTGCTGCAGCTCCACTCTTGGCTAGGGGTTACCCTGGGCAACACTATGGAATTGTGGGTGGCATCCTAGAGTGTTGAACAATCCACCCACAATTGTATGCTGTAGGGGAAGCGGGTGCCATGTGGTTGGACTATGGGCCGTGGCAGACACTGGATCTGTTTAAAACAAACTCCTATTGACTTCACTAGAGTTAGGATTTCATGCTATGTAGGTGGTTCCTTTGCTGTTGAAGGAACTGCTCATTTGTTCAAAATTAGTATTGTAAGCAAATTTATGTAATTATGTAATTATGGATCTGTTTAAAACAGATCCAGGCGGGATAGTGCACCTGTGGCCAGTCCCGAGTCTGTCTGAAGACACCCACTGTCTCTTCATTCTGAAGCAGCACGTTTTGGCTGCCATATATAGTAATTGGGTTTACTACAGGATGATGTTACTTTTAAAAATCTTAGACCCCAATTCAAGGTCCATGCATGCACGTGGACCAAACCTACACTTGTGCACATGCACAATGTGCGCATGCACAATACCCCTGACAAAGGGTGAAAATATACGAGACAGTGGCCAGCTGGGTCCCCTACCCAACCTGTGGAGCGGCAATGCAGCCGCCACCTGTTGGGCCAGTGTGGAGAGCAGAACATATGTGCAGCCTTCTGGCAGCTGCCACACTGCCCCCATGCCCAGGGTTGGGCTGAGGAAACGAACATATGGGCAGGACTTGGGCTGAGGAGCAGCAGCTGCCAGAAGCAGGATCAGGCCCATGAAAAGCAGCCAGTGACATCAGATTGCTCCTAGACTCCAGGCCAGAGTGATCCTGTCTGGGGGCCGTACGTGGCTCCAGCCCCAGCCCAAGGCACTGTCATCCCTGCTTGGCTCCCCTCTGCTGGTGTCTGGGGTGCAGGGAAACCAGTGGCTCTACTGAGGCAGAGCTGCACCTGGAGAGCACCCCTCCAGGCCAGTCCTGTTGCCTAGGGGTGGCAGTTCCCAACCCAACACATAGGCAGAGTCAGCCCCTGTGCCACATACTGCGCGTCTAGACTTGTCATGATTCTGCTGTCGTGCAAGGTGAGAAACAAAGAGGGAGGGAGGGATGGACTGCATGGGTCTGGGTTCAGCTCGGCTCTGGGGCTCACCATCCCTGGGCAAGGGTGACTTCCCTCAGTCCCTACCTGCTAGTGGCAGATTCTCCTGGTCATGCCATCAGCTGATAGCCGGCGTGGGGTTGGTGTGGCTGCTCATGCCCAGCTTGCACAATCAGAAGACAGGCAGCTGTGGGGGAGAGAGGTCTGCTCACTCCCAGCCTGTGCCATTAACTGACAGGCAGCCAGAGACTGCTGCTCCTGGGCCTGATCCTTTCAGACATCGTAGCCTTGTCCACGTTGCTGTTGGACCTCACCCCACACAGGGGCTGCACAGGACCTGACAGACAAGAGGGGGCACAGCCTTAGCCTGTGTTGCATCAACCACCTTGTCTGGATGACTTGTCAGGTAGTAGCCAGCTGCCCACCCTGTGGCGGAAGTGGGCAAACATTTTGCAGCCCCTAACAGATGGGCAGTTGAATTGTGGGTTAATGTCGGCTAATGTGAGCTACTGTTTGTTTGAACACAAAGTCTGTCACCCCCCACCCCCCCGATTGTGCCTCCACCCATGGGAGGGAGAAGCAGGACTGCAGTGGCTTGCGTAGATGGCAGCATGGTAAAGAGGCAGGGGAGTTTGTCAGGGGCACCCTGCATGTGTACACTGTGTATATGCATACCTGTAATTTTGGTCCAGACATTAGATGGGAGCCATAGAAACTAAACTCTATGGAGTTTTGCCCAACTATACTAGAGCAGTAGGTTTGTTCCTTAAATGTTGGAGTCTTTTGTAAATTTGGGGCATTGTTAATATTCTTTAACAGTAACAAGTTCAAGGATTTTTAGCCAAAAATAAACATCTTGAGAAAGCTGTTGAAAAATTAAAAATAAGAGAAAACAACTTGAATGATACACTTCAGATGAGAGAAGTATGTAGTAAGTCAGATTTTTTAAAAAGGATAGCTTTTTGGTGAGATGCAATTTGTTGCTTGAAAGTCATCTTACAGACTTGCAGGAAGTATAGCACAAAAAATCAAAACATTACATTTTTAAAGATATATGTATACCTGAAATTATTTTAATAGAATAAACTTGGTGTGGCATATTCATAGTTTATTCTATATTCAAATAATTACCGGTATTACATGGGGGAAATGTTTAGCAGCATGCCTCAAAATTGCTCTAATATCTACCCTTATTATTACATAGTACAAGGACAACACTGTTCCTGCCAATTTAGCAATATATAGTGATAGTAAATATATGCCAAAAAAAAAAATCTGACACTAATGCATCATGAGGTTGCATATATGAAGAACTCAAAAATAAGACCATTCTACCAATTAAGGTTGCTCACCACTGTAGAGTTTTACATCATCATGTCTTCTACCATATCATATATATTCCATGGAAAAAACCCTTACAGGGTTAAGAGAAATTAAGATGGAAGTTAAGGCACAGGCTACCCTCTTTTGTCCCTAGCTTCAGTATTTCCTGAACCTGCAGAAGAAGAGGATTGGGTCTGAAAAGCTAAGGCAAAGTGTGAGTGTATGGTGGCTAATTTGTAAGCAAGTACAATATCTGACAGTGTACAATGTACTACTTACATACTGCAGGGAAGTTGAGGTGTGCGCCTTAAAAGCATGGAAATTAAGTTAAGTCCTTGACAGAGGGTGAAAACAGACATGACGCTAACCACACTTTAACCACCCTTGGTGGTCATTTATGCATGTTTGAGGGCTGCATAGGGCACCAATACAGCCCTGCAACATGCATAAATAACCACCAAGGGTGGTTAGCATCATGTCTGTTTTCACCCAGTATTTGCATGAGCCCTAATTTCTTAACCCTGTAAGGCTTTTCCCCATGGAATTTCCACATGTTTTTTTTTAAAAAATCAATGCAATGCTGAAAATGGCTTTTGCTGCCGCGTTATAATACTGTGTTTGTCCCATATTATGACGGGGTCAGATGACATGCAAACCATTCCATGGCACAGCCCCTTCCCCCCATGAGAGTGTGGATGAGAAACTTCAGGCCCACAGGCCAAACACAACCCTCTGCCAGATTTTGAGGCCCCTTTCCAGTTCCTGAATTTGGGCCTGGATCTCAAACACTGAAAAACCAAGCTTAAGGGAGGTGAGCAGAGAGGGCATGCACACAAGGATAGTGGCATCTCCATGATCTGGACTGTAGCAGAGGGCTTCCCCCAGGGCCACATGGGGCACTGGGGTCGCACTCTGAGGAATTAGCTCACCCCCTGCTACGCCGTTTTAGCCTGAGCCTTGGCTGAAAACCCCGTGAGACAGGGGGGTACCCTCTTCTAGGACACCACACACAGTCCAGAGGGTATCCAGTTCACAGTCTTTATTTGTACAGTCCCATGTACACAATACCTGGGGCTGCCGGCTCGTCTGCCTTCACTCTGCGGGCCCAGGTCAGTCTCTCTCAAGCTCTGTCGCACCCTAATATCAATCCCCAAAGTCCATCCAGTCAGACCTTAAACCCCCAGGCTCTGACCAAGCCTTCCCCAGGCAGGAGGCTCCCTCCTGGGCACAGCCTCCCCCACTTGCCTTGGTCCCTCTGGTTCTCCAGCCTTCAGCACCTTGGATAACATAGAGCAGGCAGGCTTCTTCAGGGAGATGTTGCTCCTTTGGCTCCCTGGCAGAGACTCTCTCTTTGCTGCCTTGTCTCACCTTATGTACAGGCAGAGTGGGCGTGGCCAGGCTTCCTCTCCACAGCCTTAAAGGCCCAGTAACTAGTGGTGGGACCCCGGGCCCATTACCGGTTACCGGATTTACTGGTTACTGGTTCCCCGAAAACCGGATTCCCGGTTTAAATCCGGTATACCGGTACCGGATTTATTTCATTGGTTTCAATGGGGCGCTGTGTCCCCATTGAAACCAATGAAATAAATTAAATTCCCTCCCCCTCCC
>QEPC01004304.1:6576153-6598953 GCA_003113815.1 Sphenodon punctatus | reverse complement strand
CCTAGGGGCAGGGACCGTGTCTATTTTATTACTTTGTAAAGTGCCAGGTACACTGCTGGCGCTATATAAATGTTTGTTAATAATAATAATAATAATAATAAGTTGAAAGGATAAATTCCAAATGGCAAAGTTCAACTTGCTAAAACTAAAAAGTTCTTGAAGATGGTGCCAAAATTCAGAAAGAGGAAGATCAAATCCATGCTTGATGTACTTGCTTTTCTAATCACTGAAACTGTGTCAGCCCATCGTTTCACTGCTGTAATAGCTTCTTCGGGGCACATAATATCAGATGAGACTCAGTCTTCAGAACACAATTTCAAAAGTAGATCAAGAAAAGGAAAACCATAAGGTTCAGCAATATACGAAGGGTAAAACAACCTTATAAGTATTTTAAATCAGACCTTTTAGGTTTCCAAATTCCTCCCTTGGCTTCATACTTTTGCCCCTCTTTTGTCATCCTTTGCACATCAGAGTTGCTAACTGCATTTAAATGAGTGGGCTTGTCCCACATAAGATGTGTACATTTTGTATACCATTATGATCTGAAGTATGTTACTTTAAGAAGTTGGGGGGTGGGGGTGCTTAAGAGTTTTTAAATATAAAAAGAATAAGGTTTTTTGTGCTTATTTTGGTAGGAAAATTTATCATAAATAAATAATAATAATAATTAATAATACTTTTATTGCTTAGCCTAATTGGCCATTGCAAACAACATATAAATAACCAAACACATAACAATAAAAATATTAAAAGGAATATAACCATAAACCTGAAAAAGTGATTAGCAATCAAATCACTCCATGGGTGCCTATGTTGACAGTAAAATCTTTCCAAAATATGAATAATTATTAACTATATTGTAACTTTCATTTTCAACTTCTTCATATGGACTAGCCCCAGATATTAGGACACTTTCCCCGTAACTACAATAGAGCGATCGCCCAGCAGAAAGCCTAGATAAAACTCGGAGGGCCTTCCCGGAAAGGGGACTATCAATGGGGATATATATTTCTTACGAATCCCTGTAAAAAGGGGACACTCCAATAGGATATGTTCCAGTGTCTCAACTTTTTTTTACTACATTGGCACAAACGCTCCGCCAGTGGAGTTCCCCTGTATCTGCCCTCCACCAAAGCTGAGGGGAAGGTATTTAATCTACCCAGCAAAAATAACCATCTATTCTTTTGGAGTAGGCTACCATCCAGGTAAAGCATAGGGGAATGAGTTCTATTTGCAATCTGTGAGTAGATACCCAGGGCCCTACTTTCTCCAATTAAGGATCCAGATGTTATCAGACAGCCTTTCTGTTAAGAGCTTTTTAGGTCCTTTGAATTCCAAGGGAGCGAGTGCCTCTGGATTAAAACCCAGACAGTTTATTTTGTCCACAACTGACTTAACCCACAAGTTTGGGGTCTTGTCCTCAATGACTAATTGGGACAGTGGTGCCGCAATTTTAAAGAAAAGTTTTAACCAATAGTTTATTGCTCCATACCAAATCCTCTCGTGTAAAGGTAATAGACCACACTCCAGACAGAGAGCCAAGTTGCTTGCCCCACATGGGGCAGACAATAGGGATCTAATAAAGCCAGATTGTAATATTTCCAAACCTTTGGTTTTGCCTAATGCCCACAGATGTGCTCCATACAACATTTGGGGTATGCATTTCAGGGAAAAAAATTAATCACCAGGGTAACCAAATATCCCCCCCTTGCCTTAAAGAAGGACACTAAAGCTTTATTTAGTTGCTTGGCCTTGTCTTGTGTTGCCTGCAGCTGCATTGATCAACCGTCATTTGCTTGGAAGTGCAGTCCCAAATATCTAAAGACCCGGACTTGTTCTATTTCCTTATTATCAATGAACCACTTGTGTCTCAATTTCTTGCGTGGAAAGACTAGGACCTTGGTCTTGTCGTAATTAATTTCCAGGAGATTTTTGTGGCAGTATTCCTCAAATGTCTCCAAGAACCACTTCAGACCCACCTGGGAACGTGAAAGCAACACTGTGTTATCAGCATAGAGGAGGCATGCAATTTTTCATATCACCTAACTGAGGAGCGTGGAAAGACATAGCTGAAAACTCTTCCACCACGTCGTTCAAGTAAATATTGAACAAAGTTGGGGCTAAAATACAACCCTGTTTGACCCCGCTCTCAGTTTTGATTTTGTCCGACAAGGCTCCACAACTATTTAGTCTGACCTTTATCAAAGTATCCCTATACAAACTGTTTATTAAAAATAATAATCTCCTGTCAATATTCAATGCTGCCAACTTTTGCCAAAGGCGCTCTCTAGGGACCAAATCAAATGCTGCCCTAAGATTGATAAACGCAGTATAGAACGCATTTGAAGGGCCCGCATACTTCTGGATTAAATGTGAGAGCAGGAAGCAATGGTCACTTGTTGATCTCCCCTCTCTGAAACCAATCTTTTCGTTTTTCAGAATCACGTTTGCCTTTAACCATTCTTTAAGTTTCAGAAGCAAATATTTTGCGTGAAGTTTGCTAACTATACTAAGCAAACTAATTGGCCTATAATTTTGGGGGTCTGGAAAGCCCTTCTTAAATATTGGCTTTTATTAAGTAGAAAGGGAACAAGCCAGTCCACTAGTTTCTGATACCAAATCACCAATTCATCGGAGGACTTGGCCTCCAGTACTTTCTCAGCATACTGCATTCCCATATTTATTTATTTATTTATTTATATCCTGCCCTCCCCCAAAAGCTCAGGGTGGCTTACAAAAAATATAAAATACGATATAAAAACATTTAAAATACAATCCCCTCCAAAACCCAACCCACTCCCACTCTCCAACAACCTCCAACCTAATCCCTTCCATATCCCCCACCCAACCCATCCTCCCCTTTAAATCAACCCCCCACCCCTCAATTCAGTCCCTGCTGCCAAAAGCCCGATGGAACAAAATGGTCTTACATTGCCTCCAGAAGGCCACCAGGCTTGAACACAGACGGACTTCCTGTTGCAACGGCTGAGAACACCCTTCTCACAGTCGAGACCAGGTGAAAAAATGGAGTGTCCAGGAAGGTGCCACCAGCTGATCGCAGAGGCTGTGACAGGAAAATTTGGTGGGAAAGGTTATCATCATTTGGCATCATGTCAAAAGGTTCTGCTAGTGGAACAGCAAAAAATAAATAAATAAATTATATTTGAAAAATATTATATTCTAACTATTCTTTATACTGTGGTTTGTTTGTTTTTGATTATTTTATGTCTGAGTCACCCATAGGGGGGACTCAGAAATGTGGCCTGAGCCCAGGCCCTTCACAGCCTTGCTATGCCCTTGCTCACAACACTGTGGTGGGGGGCGCAATGTGGGTGGACCATGGTCCAGGGAACCTGTCAAGTCCATCTGAAGCCGACCCAGGTGGGGCTGCAAGTGAGTAGATGCAGAGGTGCACCCCAGAGCAGCTTCAGGGGCAACTGTCTCTGAATCCATCTCAAAGCAGGCATCCAATGTGCCTTAAGCCTCCTTTGGCAGTGTAAAGGGGTTTTATAGTGTAAATTATGTCCCCTTTTATGCAGGTCGCAGGGGTGTGTGTGTTAGTGTGCGCGGTGGTGCAGGTGCGGTGGGTGAGGGTAGGGTGCAGACGGGTGCACATCAGCACACGCCAATCTCAACACACCACCATCCATCACCCATGCATGGAGCAACCGCCATTTTTGCCGGTTGCTCCATGCATGGATGACGGGTGAAGGTGGGTGTACATGCGTGTTCCACGGGAGCACACACACACATCCCCACTCACCACGGTGTGTACACGGGCGGCACCCTGGGTGTTCATGCATGGATGTCACCCAATGTTTGGAGACCGTGGTGGGCTGGATGCGGCAGAGCAGATGCGGCAGAGCAGAAGCTCAATCCTGATAAGATGGAGGTGATGGTGGTGGGTAGTACGAAGGAGGTACTGACTCCCCTGGTGGTGGTGGGGGTCCGCCCTCCAGGTAGCCCAGCAGTTTCGGAGTCTGGGGGTGGTGTTGGATTCAAGGCTCCGGCCGGATCAGCAGGTAGAGATGGTGGCTAAGGCCGCCTTCTGCCAACTGTATCTGGTACGGAGGTTGTGTCCATACCTTTCCAGGCCCGACCTGGCCACCCTCATTCATGCCTTCATCACCTCAAGGCTAGACTACTGTAACACACTTTATGTGGGGCTTCCCTTGTTTCTGGTTCGGAGGCTGCAGCTGGTGCAGAATGTGGCGGCCCGTCTCCTTACAGGGACGGGAAGGCGAGAGCACATAACACCAGTGCTCCGTGCTCTGCACTGGCTGCCTATAGCGTACTGAGCCTGATTCAAGGTGCTAGTGTTGATATATAAAGCCCTGTACGGTCTGGGTCCCTCATACCTTGGGAACCGCCTCGCCCTCCGCGCCTCAGAGCGATCCCTGCAGTCCACCGGGGGCACCTTTTTGGAGGTCCCCTGTGTAAAGCGGGGGGCCACAATGGGGAGGGTATTCTCGGTGGCCGGGCCGAGGCTCTGGAATTCCCTCCCAGAGGAAGCCCGTCTGGCCACAGGTCTGTTGGCATTTCGGTGAGCCTGAAAGACCTGGCTGTTCGCCCAGGCCTTCGGAGGGGAGGGTGGGATGGGGTGGGGATTTTTGAAGAGTTTTATGTCGAGGGGGTTGTATTTTAAAGTGTTGTTTTAATGAATTTTATTATTGTGTGTTTTTATGTTGTACGCCGCCCCGAGATGCCATAGGCATGAGGGGGCAGCTAACAATATTTATAAATAAATAAATAAATAAATAAATAATGTAAAAAGGGCCTATTACACAACAATTCATTTTTGTTAACTGTGTCAATCCGTAATCACTACACAGTGCATTCAGACATCTATACTTAATTATTGTATTTCAGTCTAAGGCAGAGGTAGGGAACTCTCAAACTGCAGACCAAGTGAGGTCTGCAGCCAGTTTTTATTTGTACCTTTCCAGTTCCTTGATGTTACCACAGATATAGCCCTTACTCTCTAGCAATGACGGAGCATGCTCAGGGAGAAGTCAGCAGAGATACATGCTCAAGTGGGGCTAGATCCACTGGCTAGATCCATGACACAGACCCTTCTCTCCCTTCTCCTGCTTGAACACCTACTCAATCATGTATTCTACCTCAGCATTCCTTCCTTGCATATCTTTGCCATAACTAGGAACCTGTGTTCACTGCGTTTTCCCCATTGGAGGCAATGGGGAAAATGCAGTGAACATATCTCTTTCTAGTCTACAAAATAAGATTTCCAAAACAAAAAAAGGTTCCCCATCCCTGGTGTAAGGTATTAAAAATCTTGGATTTAATTTATTTTTTATGATCAAAGCAGTTTAATTACAGGCAAAAAGTTAAGAGTAAAGTGTTAAAGAGACCTTTAATATCATAGAAGACTTTTAAAAGTGATTTGCTCAGGATAATCTTAATATTAGCTACAAAGGAGGTTGCTACACCTGTCATTCTACCCATGAACTCAGTTATTGTTTGGTTTGTGTAATGAAGGTGCTTTTCAATAATAAATCAAGTATTAATCATAAATATATATTTTATTTATTTTTTTGGCATATAGGAATGACCTGGAGTCTATGAAGGAGAAGATGAGAAAGAAAGATGAAGAAGCTAAAACCAAACTGGATGAAAGCAAGGAAAATGTATGACATAATATTGCACCATATCATGAAAAAATTGTAAGAGTAAATTTTGGAGCCAAAAAAGTATTTATAGGAAATAGGAGTATATAAGACAGTAGTAATAAATAATACTGATGTATGATGGTGTGTATGAAATATGGAGCGGGGCTATTTTTACCATAAAGTTCTAAATGGTTTGGCTCTAGTGTTACTGGGTGTTAACAAATGAGACAATAGCCGACACCAAGTGGGTGTACACTTGCCCATTTATTAGGTGTTTCCCCCCTCCCCACCATGTGGCCACCAACCACTGGACACACAACCCCCACTCACAGTGGAGTCCTAGAGAATGCACAGCCGGCCATGAGGACAAATGCAAGTTCATGTGTGTCCAGTTTTCTGAGGAGCAACCAGTTCTGACCCCTCTCACTCTTACTGCCGTGTACATAACGTCTGCCTTAAAACCCCACCATGCCATTATCAAACATGCGTTCTCCCTGCTCATCCTAGTTGGCAGTACGTGCCTGATGCTTGCTCTTTCCCATCACTGCATTTTCCAGAATGACTTGTGAAAGATTACCATTGTCAGAGAAGGCTAATATTGACAGTCAGGCAACAACCAGCACTGCTGCCTCTACTGTCCAATCTCAGGCACTTGCTTCCTATAGATCTGCCCATCAATGTTGCATTCCTTGGACCAAGGAAGAGACCAAGGCCTTCATCGCTCTATGGGGAGAGCAGAAGGTACAATATGCCTGGTAAAGCGCTACAGGAATTAGGCGGTATTTCAGGAGATCTCGGCCCAAACGGCGCTTCAGGGCTACAACCAAGATGTGAACCAGTGCCGGCAGCAGGCCAAAGACTTGAGGTGCTCATACAAGGAGATCCAGGACAACAACTTTGCCTCTGGCCACAGGAGGCAAACATCACCCTACTATGACCTCCTGGACTGATTACTGTGTGTGGATGGAGCAATTGTTGCATCCTGCCTGTTTGGCTGCACCTTTGCCAGGGTCAAGAAGTGTGTGGATGTGGTTCCCCCACTTTCCATGCTTGCTTCGGCCACTCATGCTGCAACTGCTCCCACTGCAACCACTCGCCCTCACGGAAGCTGTGACTGCTGGAGAACTTCCCTCCCTGCTTGTCATGACCCCGGAACCAGTTCGGGTCAGTGTGGACACTGTAACTCTCACAGTCTACCACCTCCATCTCAAGAACCAGCCCTTGTTCGAGGAGCCATCTGAGGTTCTGGTAAAGAGCACCTAGGACCCAGAGGCCACCTTTTGTAGAGGAGGCTGTGGAAGTGGAAGAGAACAGTAAGTTAATGCACTGGGGGTGGGCAATTGCATTTAAACAGCTGCATTATAAATGCTTACATTTATTGTTATTTCATTATCTTTTCCATTGTTTACTATGTTGACAGGTGACTGTGAGACCACAGAGAAGGAGCTGGAAAATGACCAGGGCACAAGACCAGAGGACAAAAATAGTAAGCATGGGAGTGGGAGGGGCAGCAACATGGCAGACTGGCAGAGAGGAGGTAACATGGAGGCTACGGGGGACATGGGGAAGGGAATGGCGGCATGATGTGGGAGGTATGGAAACATGGTGGCGTGGGAGTGGGACAAGATGGTGTAGTGACAGGGGGCAGGGCAACATGGCATGAATGGCAGTGGTTAATTTCTCCAGCAGTCGCAGAGGCCAGGCAGCCATTTCTGCTCCCCTTTGGTGGTCCCATGACTTAAGAATTAGGTGGGTGAAAAAATCAGACCAGGAAGATGGCTGCAGCAGTATGAACTAATGGCTTACCTTGCCTTACTACAGGTCCCCTGCAACAGGTGTCCACAGAACTCCCTGTCACAAGTGCCCAGCGGAACCACAACTTGCAGGTCCACCCCCTGAACATTTTCATGGTGGATTGTCATAAAACACCTTTTGGGACACACAAAGCTCGATTGGTTATGCTGCTGTCAAGGTCCTCGAATGACACCTTGTTGAGTCATCTGATCCTTCCATTCTCAGGTCAACTCGTCTAGCTCATACGCTGTAAGGGGTTATGTTCTCATACGAGCCATGTTTGTAAGACATACTGAATGGAATGATGGAATTGTACTGGCATATCTAACAAATAAAGATGTTTGAAATTAAAAACAAAAACAACAACAAAAACTTGTGGATCTACAATCAGCGGTGCAGGGAGGATTTGGCCTTGGAGGTGCTCAGGGAGACGACGCAGTGAGCAGATTAGATCTGCAATGCCATACAGGGCATGTCCAGGGGCCATGGGCAGCTGCTGTAGCAGAATGCAGCAGAGCACAAGGCTTTTGCTGCCGAGGTTTGTCAGGGCTGTCAGCGGGAGGATTGGAACTGGGCCTACCTGTTGCAGCAATTTGAGCAGTCAGACAGCACGCTCAAGTCAGTGGGTGAGCAAGGACATGAGTGAAATATGAGCACATGTCCCAGTCCTCCAGATCCAGACCTGTCTGCTGGAGCTGCCTGTTGCTTCCCTGCTGCATGTTGCTGCCGCGACCACAAGCATTGGGTGAAAACAGACATGATACTAACTCCACTTTAACACTGCTTTAACATTTCTTATGCATGGTGCAGGGCTTCATAGGGCACCAATACAACCCTGCATCATGCATAAGAAATGTTAAAACAGTGTGGAGTTAGCATCATGTCTGTTTTCACCCATTGTTGCCAGAGGCAGGTGCCATTTCCAAACCTGCATCAGCCATTCATGTTCGCCTATGGAGAACCAGACCTCCAGCCCTGGTACACACCTCCCCTGCACTCCATCCCCAGAGAAAGCACCCAAGTCTGCTCCAGCTTGTGCCCAATGCCAGGAAACAGTGCCTTGTCTAGGCCCACCCCCCGCCCCCAGTAATTCCTGCACACCTTCTGTGAACATGCCGCCACAACCAGATCCACAGGAGGAGAATCAGGAAAATGTCCCCCACCCATGCCACCACCCAAGCGAGTGTGCCAATCCCCCAAGAGAAGCAAGCAAATTTTGTTTTATTTTTTATTGTTTAATAAAGTTTTTATTTTTTATAAACAAGATTTTTGGTTGAGAAAGTGTTATTTGGGGAGAGGGATGCAGAAATGGGGGCTTTGGGTGTTGGACATTCGAAGGAGAGGAGCATGAGGGGAAGGAAAATGTCTCTAGCCATACACTTGAGGGCAGGGGAAGCCTCTGTGAGGTAGCCATGGGGAAGGGCAATAGTAATCCCACAGGGGAAAGCCTTCTTCTGGGTGCTAGTGTGCATAGCCTGTTCTGTTTTGCTGTTTTATTCCAGTAAGGTGTTACATGACTCATTATCCATGCTTGTGCCTGACATAACCTTGTTATACACCTGTTTAGGGCATGTAAAGAGGTTGATGCTCTCTTTCATGATAGCATTTGCATCATATGCAGCTAATGCTGCATTCATTCCTTCACTTGGCTGGGCACTATCTTGTGGTTGGCAGTCTTTTTCACTAGAGTGAAGTGGCATGGGTAGTTTCAAAGTCTCAGTGACCAGGAGAATGTTTAGGGCAGCATCAACGAGGATGTGTCCTCTTCTCACTCTTGCCAATGCCTTGCCGCTAAGCATATGCCCTACTGTATAACCAGCTGTGGTAGGCCCCCTATTCTTGTGCCCTATCGGCTTCCAGACCCTGGGCCGGTGGGGTAGGGAAGTCCTCTTGCTCTCCGGAGGATCTCTCTGAGGGACTGCACCCTGCCCTCCTACCGGGATAGACCCTCTCCTCCTCGACTGCCAGCTTTTCAGGGCTATGCTTCCGNCCTGGGCCGGTGGGGTAGGGAAGTCCTCTTGCTCTCCGGAGGATCTCTCTGAGGGACTGCACCCTGCCCTCCTACCGGGATAGACCCTGCAGGCCATGGCCTGGGCCTACCCTCTCCGCCCCCATCGTCCAGTCTCAAATCCTTCTCCAGGTGGAAGCCTCATTCCTTCACGGGTGTTCCCCCTTTACACAGTTCCCACCCCCAGTCAGGAGAGAGTGGGTACTTCCCCTCAGCTGGTACAGCCGCCGCCAGCTCCATTCGCCTCTCCTCCTCGACTGCCAGCTTTTCAGGGCTATGCTTCCAGCCCCCGCTGCGCCTTGCCCTTTTGCTGATGTGCGGGTCACCGCTAGATGGCGTGGCACGCTCGCCCTTGGCACCTCCACACCCTTTCAGCCCACCACAGCTGGCAGCGCCTCCTCTGGAGCCCCGGCCCCCCAGGTACCATCCGGGGTTGGGGGGCCGGGGCTCCAGAGGAGGCGCTGCCAGCTGTGGTGGGCTGAAAGGGTGTGGAGGTGCCAAGGGCGAGCGCGCCACGCCATCTAGCGGTGACCCGCACATCAGCAAAAGGGCAAGGCGCAGCGGGGGCTGGAAGCATAGCCCTGAAAAGCTGGCAGTCGAGGAGGAGAGGCGAATGGAGCTGGCGGCGGCTGTACCAGCTGAGGGGAAGTACCCACTCTCTCCTGACTGGGGGTGGGAACTGTGTAAAGGGGGAACACCCGTGAAGGAATGAGGCTTCCACCTGGAGAAGGATTTGAGACTGGACGATGGGGGCGGAGAGGGTAGGCCCAGGCCAAGGCCTGCAGGGTCTATCCCGGTAGGAGGGCAGGGTGCAGTCCCTCAGAGAGATCCTCCGGAGAGCAAGAGGACTTCCCTACCCCACCGGCCCAGGGTCTGTCACACCAGGCCCCTGGGCCTGTCACACCAGCATATATCACCTCCAAAGTTTATTTTAAACCACAACTGTCCATGGAGGTGACCTATGCACCCCAGAAAGTTCATCTCTGTGTGCAGACCACCAAGCATTAGAACCACCTGCTTTAGGCTACTTTCTTTTGGTTCATTGGCTAGAATGGTAAAAGCCTTTCACCACAATGGTTGATCAAATGTGACAATTGGTGTGGCAATGTTCTGCTTTGCTTGGTCAGTAAGAAAATTGAGAGTTGAGTATATGCATGTCATATTGGCGGGATCCATGTCATAGGCAAAAAATAACTGATGACTTGCCAGGATGGTGGCCTCTGTGCATCATATGCATGAATCCAGACCAACCTGGCCTTGAATATTGTACAAATGGTAAAACTTTCTATAGACCATCCAGCAGGAGTTTCTTGGAATCTAATGCAGATTTCATACATTGCAGCTGTTTGTATGCCATTGGTTGAAATGCTTTGGGTGGAATATAATGATGAATCTTAATCCCACCTGCATCAATGGTTTCCCCTGTTGGTATAACATTCTTGAGACCTACTCTGGATTTCTGACGTCCTGGAGATTCTGTGGCAGGCGTGCCCACGCAATGGAATGTGCCATGTCCATCAAGTGTGTTGATGCTATGGTCGACATTGTCAGCCACATATTGTACAAATTGATCTGAGTCTGTCCTCGTATCCAAGAAAGAAGTGTTTGATGAACTTCTCTCATATTTCAACACTGCACTGTATGGGGTACAGAAGCCATGCTGGTGTAGTGAATCAATGAGAAATCTTGAGCCAAAATAGTGGTGCATTTGCACTGCCAGGCCTACTTGGAGAGGTGCTTCAATAACTCATGGTCTAGTTGCTTGTACAATTGCATGGCCTATTGAAGCCACTTTCTTGACTTTTTGTGTCCTACAAGTAGTTGTAAGAACACTTTCAGACTCTGGAAAAAACTTCATTGCTTTTTCTACAGATGCCATTTCTTCAGTCATTAGATAAGAGACATCAGATGTTTTAAGTGCCTTCATGTCATTCCTAATTAGTTTTGCAGCTGTAGAAATAATTCTCATTTTCTCCACATCAACACTTTTTTCTTTGGGCTCACTGTAGTGTTCTTCAAGAAGGAAAGAAGCAGTAGTTCTGAATGTTGCAACATTTACTCTCTACCTCCTGAATTTGTTAATACTATCTTATCACCAAAGTGGTCTTGAACTTTCTGCCTTATGTACTGTTCTATATATGGTTGCTCATCAGAACCAAAAGTCCTCAGGTCTTCCTCCACCTTTTTCACTAAATCTATTATGGTTATTTGTTCTTCATCATTATCCTCAAGGTATTTCATCACGCTGAGGAAAATACTTTTCCTGTCTGCCTGTTCTGGCCGGCCTCTTGGTAATTGCAACTTTTCAGCTGGGACTTCATCATCAGTCCTGAACGGATGTGGAATCATTTCCCCAGTCCTGAAGTTAACACTGCATTGTTGGTGGTACACTGCATCAGAAGCAGGTAGATCTTCAGCAAAAGCCAGTCGACCCATTACTTCCTGACTCCAGAGATCATTTCTAGTGTTGCATACCTCTTGTATACTTTCACGAAAAGCATGAGTTCTAATGGTAATAAAATTCCACTCCTCTCTTCCTTTTCCCCTTAGACATGGCTTCTTGACCACAGAAGAGGCAATGTGTTTTGAACTGAAAGTTTGTAGTTTTGGACCTAAGTTTAGGTGGAACGCATTTCAAGGTGGTGGTTTCTCTTTTAGCTGCTGCTATATATAAAGTGTTACACCAAGTTTTTCTAAATTCAGTATGTGCACACTGTCCTTCTTCCACTTGTATATCATGTCCCCTCTGTTCACTTGCATGGTTAATTCCATCACTTCCTTTCTTTCCCAATGTCACAGTTGATTTTTCAGACAGATTTTTGTTGCATATGACATGTTTGAACCTCAGATTTCACCTTCATATAAAAAGTACTGAATTTACACAATGCAGATGACTCTCCAATGCTTCGTTTCTGAGTCTGAAGTATTACTATAAAATGGCAGGCCTAAATGCAGATGACTCTCAAATGCTTTCTATATGTGAAACTAATAACAACAACAGGAGGGTAATAACCAGAGTCTTTCCCCTCAAACTGACAGTCAGTGGACAATGAGGCCCACAGAGTCAGACAATTGAAGAGTCCTTGGCTGGATTAGATGAAGCTAGAGGCCTTCAGTCTGTCAGTCACTCACCAGTTGGCTGCCTATAGAGCTGCTGCTGCAGGTGGTAGACTGGATGAAGGCAAGTCAGAAGACCACTACGATCTCCTTCACTGTCATCACAGCAACCTTTTCTCTCCTCCCCTCCCCCTCCAAGTGCTCTCTCTCTCTCTCAGACCCACTCCCAAAATCTCCTCAGTCTCTTCTCTCTGTCTCGTCAGAACCCTATGGCTCTTCCTTAGGGACAAAAAGCATTCCCCTGCAGGGATCCACCAGAAAGATTGTTCTACAAATGTATGTACACAGATCCTCTGCTTCTATGGGACCAATTCACTTGAACTGTATGTAGAACTGAAGGTAGTGCAAGAAAGTTCAATTTATGTTCATGTATGATTCTGCTATCTGCAGTGGATTTAAAGTTATGATGAAAAAACTCAATTTATAGACCATTAAGCGACCTTTTTTCACATTCTTTCTGCGTATTTCTATAGTGGATCATTCAAGATAGCATCTTAGGTACAAGTACAGTCAATAAGTGTTTGCTTACCTTTAATCTGACATATGTTTTAAGTGAATCGGATCAACAGAGGTCCAGTTATGTGCATTTTTCTAAGTTCATGTCGCTTAGAGTAAGAATCAGCAATGGTGGCTTTCCCCCATTTCCCCAGACTTTTGATCTGTTTTTTGAGATACCATTCTGAGTATGAAAGACCAAGTTTAATTTTTGTTGCATTTTTTGTTGTTGAGGTTTTCAATTTTTTTCCATAAAATGACTGGCCTATGTCCAATTATCCAAGGCAAGGTCCAACACAGCGGTCCAAATACAGTCTAATTGAAATCAAACCTAGGAGAGAACAAAAAGGAAATGTAATATCACACAACAGGTACATCAGATCAGTCTCCCCCCCCATTTTATTTATTTTTATTTATTTATATTAAAACTTATATGCCACCCCCTCCTGCCTCAGGCATCTCGTGGCAACTAACAACATTTTAAAAACATATGAAAATACACAGTAATAAAACTACAATTAAAACAACCTAAAAAGCCCATACCCGCCCACCCCATCTCCCTCGATAAAGGCCCGGCGGAACAGCCAGGTCTTACACTGTCTGCAGAAAGACAGGAAGTTGGTAATCAAGTGGACCTGCAATGGGAAGGAATTCCTCAGCTGCGTCGCAGCCACAGAGAATACCCTCCTCATGGTGGAAACCCGGGGAACCCCAAGGAGAACGCCCCCGGCTGACCACAGGGGCCGATCCAGGACCCAGAGAGTGAGGCGGTCCTGCAGGTAGGTGGAGCCCAAGTTGTTTAGGGGGCCTTCAAAGCCAACACCAACACTTTGAATTGGACCTGGAAAACTATTGGCAGCCAGTGCAGAGAGCGAAGCACTGGTGTAATGTGCTCGTGTCGGCCCATCCCAGTCAGGAGACGGGCCACCGCATTCCGCACTAGCTGCAGTTTCTGAACCAGCCCCAAGGGTAGTCCCACATAGAGTGCATTACAGTAGTCCAGTCTCGAGGTAATAAAAACATGGATGACTGTGGCCAGATACGATTCCAAAACATACGGCCTAAGCTGATGCACAAGATGTAACTGGTGAAATGCCCCCTTTGCCACAGCCACCACCTGTATGTCCAGGCAGAGCTGCAGGTCCAGGAGCACCCCTAGGCCTGAGAAACCAAGGGAGGATGGACCCCATCAATGATGGGGGCCATCACTCTGAGTTCCCCAACTTTCCCCACAACCATCACCTCCGTCTTGTCAGGATTTAAATTCAGGCGGCCTAAGGATCTCGGCTATCTACAGGATGAGGCAACAGGGTATCCTGAAGTTTGTGATTCCCTCAGCATACCCCCAGGAGCACAGTATGTTCTCCATGCTTTTCTCCTTCACCCAGCCAATCTTCTCAGTGGGAACAGCACTGCACATGGCATCTGTGATCAAAGTTGCATTTGCCAACAATTACCTCTCAGCAAACATCAGATGCCTTTTTGCACCTTAGATCTTCCCCAGCATTGTCCGTTGACAGCAGATGTAGGCAAGTGCATGGCGCTGAAGCAGAACCCCTGTCTGCAGTTTGGCATGCCCCGTTATCCTAGCAACCAATTGAGCAATTCCTATTCCATGACAATACATCAAGCCAATGACAGCAGTAGGCTTGGATCTGTTGAATCAGTCGCAGGTTCTGTTCATCAGTGGAAAGAAAGGCCTGGAGCACAATAACAAGCACGAAGAAGGTCTCTGCATGTGTCACCATGGCTACAGTTCTGGTGTCTGTGAACTCTGCAGACCTTGTACACAATGTTTTGAACAACTTCAAGAGATGGGATGATGATGCCTAGTAGGAATGTGAACAGTTCTCTCTTTTGTTTTCATTATTCATTTCATTTTCATTATTAAAATGTCATTCATTTTCATTATATTTTGTTAGTCTTTGTTTCGTTTTCGTTTTCACTTTCATTTTTGATTTTCATTGGTTTCAACGGAAAACACATTTCCAGCTGTAACTTTTTTATTGTTCATCCAATTTAGATGAAACATGGCAGGTGTGTACCCCCAGTGAAGGGCATTATGTATGCCTACTGTTGGAAAGATTGGATAAAGTGATCCAAAATTATAATTTGTTATTTTACAAAATTCTGCATACACATTCCTGACTGTAACATCTTTGTATCCTATCTGATTTGGATGAAACTTATTATACCCCTTCCCAAGGGTACTCTCTCTGCCAAATTTCAGAAGGATTGGATAAAGGGTGTCAATGTTATAAGTAATTTACTTGTAAATGCATTTCTGACTGTAATGTCTTTGTATTCCAGCCAGTTTACATGATATTTGGCAGAGTTGTATCTGAGACCTTTAGGACCATCTCTGCCAAATATCAGAAAGATCTGATAAAAATCTTATCAGCCTGCACAGCATCTGGAGATGTTATAAGTCTGCACAGCATCTGGAGAATATGAGCCTATGCCAGGGAGTCTCTCATGTTTGTCACTGTGGTACAAGATGTGTTTGTGATGCCAATTGGCCAGCAGAAATGTCACCCATATATCATTCTGTGCTGTGACCACCCCAGACCCTCTCCCTCATTTGTTACTGGGAGTTGGAAGCATCTGCTTATTTTTATTATTTTATTAAAACATTGGATATCCCACCCTTCCTGCCAAAGGCAGCTCGAGGCGGCTTACAATATATAAAAATACACTACAACAAACACAAAACATCTAAAAAGGGGGAAGAAGAAAAGAGGGGGGGAAGACATTCCCCCCAGGAAAAGAGGAGGGAGGGAAAAAATACCCCACCCTTACCACTCCCCATAAAAATAAAAACTCACCCTCACCCATCTCCCTCACCAAAGGCCTGGTGGAACAGCCAGGTCTTGCATTGATGTCAAAAAGAGGAGAGGTCCGGGGTCACCAGGGCCTCTGCTGAGGGAGTTTCACAGCCTCGGTGTGGCCACTGAGAACGCCCTGTCCATAGTCACCCCCCCAAGAGACCATGGGGACTTCAAGAAGGGTGTTCCTGGTTGACCACAGGAGCCTATCCAGAGCACAGGGAGTGAGGCGATCCTCAGATATATGGGGCCCAAGCCATATAGGGCTTTATAGGTCAGAACCAGCACCTTGAATCAGGCCCGGAAGACTATAGGCAGCCAGTGCAGAGAATGGAGCACCAGTGTAATATGCTCCCGGAGGTCTGTTCCCATAAGGAGATGGGCCACCACATTCTGCACCAGCTGCAGTCTGTGAACCGTCACCATGGGCAGCCCCATGTAGAGTGCGTTACAATAGTCCAGTCTTGAGGTGATGAAAGCATGGATGATAATGGCCAGGTCAAAGTCTGAGATGTATGGCCGAAGACGTTGCACCAGGTGTAGTTAGTGGAATGCGCTCCTCGCCACAGCTCCAACCTGGGCATCTAGATGAAGCTCTGCTTCAAGGAGCACTCCCAGACTCTGAACCTGGGGAACCAGTGATGGGAGAACCCCGTCAATGACGGGGGATGCCACAGCCACCAGCTTCCCACTAGCATCACCTCCATTTTGTCAGGATTCAACTTCAGTTGGTTCACCCTCATTCAGTCCTCCACAGCCACCAGACATCGTGTAAGAATCAAGACTGCGGGGTCTGGGTCGGATGAAAAAGAGAGATAGAGTTGAGTGTCATCAGCATATTGATGACAATGAACTCCAGAACTCCTCACGATCTCGCCCAGCGGCTGCATATACACGTTGAACAGGAGAGGGGACAGAATGAAACCCTGCAGGACTCCACACAAGAGATCCCACGGGGATAGAAAATGGTCCCTGAGCACCACTCACTGAGTTCTTCCAGCCAGGAACAAGTGGAACCATTCGAGAACAGTCCTGCCCACCCCAGCATGGTCCCGCAGGCGAGTCACCAATATCTCATGGTCAATAATATCAAAAGCAGCCAACAGATCTAATAGAATTCACAGGATCGAACAACCCTGATCTAATTCATGGTGAAGGTTGCTGGCCAAAGCCACAAATGCAGCCTCAGTGCCATAGCCCAGACAAAAGCCAGATTGTGAGGGATCTAGAAAACTGAGTTGATCCAGATGCTCCTGCAATTGCCAAACCACTACCCATTCAATAACCTTCCCTAAAAAAGAGAAGGTTAGAGACAGTCTGATAATTGGCGAGGGAGTCAACGTCCAGAGATGTTTTTTTAACAGCAGCTGGACCACCGCCTCTTTAAGGCAGCTTGGCACCCTGCCCTCCTGAAGGGAGGCATTGATCCCCGCCAGCAATGGCCCCAGCATCTCCCGGCTGGCCTTAACCAGCCAGGACGGGCACGGGTCCAGTTCACAAGAGGTGGCTCTGACCATCCCAAGAACATCCTCCACATCAGCGGGCAAGACCCACTGAAACCAATCCCACAAAGTAGGACAAGGTGGGGCTTCCATAACCCGAGTAATTTTATCAGCGAAGTAATCAACAAACATGTCACAGTGGGCACTGAAAGGTTCCAGTTCCAGGCGGAGGGAGGCCAGATCGACCAGCCCCCTCACCACCTGGAAAAGCTCAGCTGGACAAGATTTCACTGATGCTTATAAGGGCAGCAAAGAACTCATCCTTTGCTGCCCGCTCAGCCATGGCATAGATTTGCAAACTGCCTCTATGAGTATTTTCAGACATTACGAGATCACACTCAACCACAGTGAACCACGGTCAATCCCGCGGCAGGGCCAAAGCACCCTGAGCGTCTGTTCAGCGGCCTCCAGATGTTCACCACAGTCAATACCCACATGGGGTCAAAATCAACCACGCTTCTGGAGCTCCCCGCCAGACCATCTCCAAAAGATTGGTCAAAGAGATTCCCGACGGGAACCAACAAAAAGTAATGTCTGGCCAACAACCACCAGCCAGAATCAAAGGAAATGATTCCCAGCCAGGGACAAAGCACGCAGTGTCGCTGCCAGGCAACGAGCAACAACACAGGCAGCAGAGGGAGATTTAAAGGGCACACAGCAGCAGGGGGACAGGGCGGGATGGAGTGAGGAGGAAGGGAGAGGTGAGCGGAGGGCGAGAGAGCAAGGGAGGAGGAGGTGGTGGAGGAGGCGGCGGTAGAGGCGCGGGCGGGGGAGGCGGCGGTCGTGCTGCACCTGGAGGCGGTGGAGGGACAGCAGCAGCAGCAGCAGCCATGATGGGCCTTTTGGGTGTTTTGACCATGGTCGGGAATTGGTGTCACGACTGTTGCGCTGCCCCAGCCCTTGATCTGCTGGCCCGATTCCCTGCCGTGGTCCCGGTCCTGTCACGTCTGTTCGGGGGTTTTTTGACCACGGGGGGTGGTTGTTCGGTTCACCCCCGCCGGGAATCCACTGTGGTGAATCGGGATCACGTAACGTCTGAAATCACCCTATGTCGCAATCTGTTGGTTTCAGCATGAGAACGGTGTCACCGTTGCTCTAACTGCTGCCCTTCTTGCTTCAGCAACCACAGATCCTCAGTGAACCAAGGAAACCTGCGGTGCTGATGGCTAGGGAGCAGATGCCTAGGAGCCGTCCAGTCAGTGGCCTGTCAGCAAGATGTTCCAAATAGCAACGAGGTCATCGAGCGTCCAGTCGTCAAGATCAGAGGGTAATTCCCCCAGAGCATTCTGGAACCTCTCCAGTTCCATCAGTCTCCAGGGGCGAACCAACCAAACTGGTTCCACACCCCTCTGGGGGAAGACATGTGCCGGGAGACAGGCCCACAGGAGGTAATGATCCATCCATGACAAGGGCACTGTTGACATCTCCCTCACCAACAGATCACCTGCCTTAAGGCCAGTGCAGAAAATCAAGTTCAGGGTATGTCCCCCATCAAGTGTTGGGCTGATGACTACTTGAGACAAGTCCATGGTTGCCATGGCAGCCATGAACTCATGCTTCGCTCTTCCAAGACTGGCGTCAGCGTGAATATTGAAGTCCCTCAAGACTAGCGTCTTCAGGGACTGCAATACCACTTCCGACACCAGCTCTGCCAGAGCATGCAAGAATGCTGTTGTACAGGTAGGTGGCACGGTATACTAGCAGCACTCCTAATTTGTCTTCCGCCAAATCAATCAAAAGATGGAGACCCTCAATACCCGACATAAGCTGCACTGGATACCTCCTAACGGGCCATTAATCCCTAAAAACAATTTCTACACCACCACCCTGTCCCTCTGAATATGGCTGATGCTGCACAGAGTACCCAGCCGGAACAAGGTCAGCCAGAATAGGCCCTGACTCAGTGTCCAGCCAGGTCTCTGTGATACACACAAGGTCAGCTGCATGATCCAGGATCAATTCCCTGACAGTCGTTGACTTATTAACAACCGACCTCACATTTAACAGCAGCAGCTTCAGGCTAGCAGCCCCCTTATTATGCACCACCTCACCATCTGCTTGGGAGGTGGTGAGGGGAACCTGCACCAAGTGCCTGTTCCATCTCGCTAATCCAACACCACCCCTACGGGGACCTTAATTCCTCCACCCCATCATCACCCCGATGGCGGCGGTCCTCCCCCCAGCCAGCCCTCCCTCCTGGTTGCCCCGTCCAGTCGGCAAGGCAGACCCCCCCACTCCGCCACTTTCACTGGGAAAGAGCCAATAAGAGATTCTCTTTGGACCTCTGTCACGGTGTTGCAGGATGTGATTGTGATGACAATTGGCCAGACTGGATATATGAACCATGTCTCCTGATTGCTGGGATGCTTCCACCTGCCCTCTGCCTTGCTACTTGAAGTCCTAGTTATGTCCCTTCTATGCCTACCTCAGAGCCACCCCTTGGTCATGGAAAGCTGGAAGCATGCAGTAAGAGACACAACATTGCTTATAAAATTTGGACCCTTTATCAAATCTTTCTATATTTTGGCAGAGATTAACCTGAAGGTCTGGGATACAATCCTGCCAATTTTCACATAATATGGATGGACAAAAAGAAATGTTACAGCCAGAAATGCATTTACAGGTAAATTGCTTATAACATCAGGACTCTTTATCCAATCCTTCTGAAATGTGTCAGGGATAGTAACCTTGGATAGTAACCAGGGATAGTAACCAGGAATATAATCCTGCTAAGTGTCATCCAAATTGGATAGGAGACAAAGATGTTAAAGCCAGGAATGTGTATGCAGAAGTTTGTAAAATAACAAGGTCCAACTGCTTATAAAGTCAGATCCCTTTATCCAATCGTTCTGAAATTTGGCATACATAATGCCCTCCATTGGGGGTACAGTCCTGCTATGTTTCATCCAAATGGGATGAAAAATAAAAACATTACAGCTAAACATATGTTTTTCAGTATTTTCCTAACTAAACAAACTCATAACTAAACAAAATTCTTTCATTTTTTAATGTTCTTTCATTTTCATTATTGAATAATGAAAATGAAAGAGCCATCTTTCATTTTTGTTATTATAATAACAAAAACAAAATGCACCCCACTAATGCCTAGCTAGGATTGGCTGCATGCCGCATGTGAGCTGCTCTTGACTACTATTGGTCATGTGCCCTTACAAGACTGGCTGCGTGCTGAACGGGAGCTGCTATAGGCTTCTACTGGTAACGTACTGATGCAGGTCAGCTATTGGGTGAAATGTTTTTGCCAAGGTTCTGCTGGTTGTGTGTGTTGTTGCACCTGACTCCAGGTGGCTATTAAACTGCATAGACTAGATATTCCTATCACAAGCACGTCAGTGCACATACCAAACTATCTGACAGTGTTGCAGATGTTGATGCCATGGAAGCATGCTGTGTTTTAATTGGGGTGGGGGGGAACCACATGTTCAGCAAGGGAGGGCAGGGCAGTTGGGAGGATCTGCAAGGCAGTGAAGGTCACCATGCTAGGAATGTATGCTGGAGCAGAGCAGGGATGCTATTGCCCATTGATTGAAAGTTACTCATAATTTCTTATCTTTTGAAAGTAAGTTTTTGTTTGCAGTGAGCATAAGGGGTCAGAACACCATGGACAGTTATTGCTGTGGGTTATTTGCCTAGGAAATCCAAATATATTTTATCTGCGGGTGCTGTGACTCCTCAGAGTATCTGAGCCAAAGAAGTGGTGTGTGTGTGTGTGTATGTCATGGATACAGTGATACCCTGGCCTTTGCTGACATTTAGATGAGGCCTGATGTACAGGGAGAACTGGCAGACCCATCCTCTGAAGCAGCCTATGTGTGTAGAGGGTGGCACATGCACACAATGGTGTTCTGTGTATGCATGATGGAGTGCAGACACTGTACAACCCTGCTGTAGTTCCACATTCAGCAGCATGGAAGATTGGGAGCCCTGGATGAGATGAGAGACTGGGATTCAAACAAAATAGAGATTTTTTTTTTTTTAATGTTTGTGCACTGCCAGAAGTAAGGCAGTCGCTAACAGAGTCAAAACCTTCCTTGCCATTTTTTCTCATCACTGCCATAATGACAGCAAGAGGATACCCATGGGACACTGGGAATGCCTTGGTCGGACTACAGCGATTAATCTCTTCAGGGAAACAAATGACTTCACATACAGCAAATGTGAACTGACTGATGGAGAGTTTGTTGCCCTATATGAGATTTGGACACTCAAAGAAGAACTACAGAGTGCCCTCATGAGTGGGAATGTCTTCCACCCCCACTGTATGATAATGCTGAACATGCTAGAGAGGGAGTATAGTGCCCTCGTGAGTGGGAATGTCTTCCACCCCCACTGTATGATAATGCTGAACATGCTAGAGAGGGAGTATAGGAGGCACATGTTCAACTGGGGGTTTTATGCAAAAAGAGAGGAATTTCCAACACCAAAGGCAGCGAGACCCCAGTAAAACCGTGTGCTACTTCCTGCCAATATATCCGTGTGAGCCGTGGATGCGAGAAACCGGGTGATAATATACAAAGAGTGATCACTTTTGATTTAAATTTTTACTTTTGTTTTCAATTTGCACAATAGTGCTTAATAAAGTATGCAATATGCTCATTAAACTCTGTGTTATGTGCATAACGAAAGGTTAGTTCCAGTCATCAACTGCTCGCAGGTATAAATAAACCCAGGTAGCAACCACTGGGGTTGGATGGGGATAGCAGGCATTGGACTGCCTCCCAGAGTCATAGACCAGAAGAAACAGTTGTGGTGGCTTCTTCTTCCCCATGGTTTGCTGTGGCTGTGAGTGATGACAGGGGGTGGGGTACTGAGAAGGGGTGGTGGTAGGGAAGAATGCCTGTCTACTTATTAGACTGGCCACACTAAATCTGTGAGTGGGGTCTGAGTGGGAGCTGTATGAACACACAAGAACTACATGCAAAGGCCTGCCCATTTATTAGGCTCTACACACTAAACATGTGAGTGGGGGCTGTATGGACCAAACCCTAACTCCAGTGGGTAGGCCTGATGCGGCAGTAGCTGTTACTGCACCGCGATTCCATTTCTAAACCTCGGTATCCCACTTTGCATCTAGCAGAATTCCGCGCGGTACCCTGCGATTCTTCCGCTACAAGAATCCGCAGATGCGGCATGTATGTGTTTCACTGCTTTGCTGATCATTACCGTTGTAGTATAAAATCAGCGGTCTTTTCCCGCGTTCCACCAATTTAATATATGACACAATCATGAGCGCTTATCGCGGTTCCGCGAAGGGAGTATGACTATTTTTTGCTGCCGCTGCTGCGCTATGCTGTCACGCTAACTGCTGCTGGTGCTGTGCTGTCTGAGTGTGTCTCTCTGTACCGCAGTAACTGCTCATTCTTCTCAATACATACATGCATGTACAACATGTTCTGGTTGTGAGTTGAAGGAAC
>QEPC01004304.1:6564328-6576053 GCA_003113815.1 Sphenodon punctatus | reverse complement strand
TATTGGAAGGCCTTGCCATAGCAATTCGACAGGAAAACCAAATCAAAGGAATAACGATAGGTAAAACACAACAGAAGTTGGCGCTATATGCGGACGATATGCTGTTGTTCATCAGTGAGCCCCAGACCTCCCTCCCAGTATTGACCAACCTAATAAAGAAATTTGGCAACCTAGCAGGATACAGGATTAACTTTGAGAAACCCCATGCATTTATATTCAAAGGAAATAGGGAAACGGGACACATGACAAAAGAAGAAATCCCATTTCAAGTACAAGAAAAGGAAATCAAATATTTAGGGATTAACCTAACCAAAAATCTTAAAAATCTATATACCAGTAACTTCACACAAATATTGAACAAAGTGACCAAAGAAATAGAGGAGTGGAAAAATTTGGCCTGTAGCTGGATGGGAAAGGTGAACTTATTCAAAATGGTGGCACTGCCAAAGTTGCTGTACCCTATGATGGCGTTGCCCATAGAACTGCCTGAATCTCTATTTAGAGATATTGACAAATTAATGGCTAGGGTGATATGGACCGATAAAAGGCCAAGAATAAATAGAGAGACACTGTTCAGGACAAGGGAAGTGGGAGGACTGAACCTCCCAGATTTTAGGCTGTACCACAAAGCGGCCATCTTAAGCGCTCTGCAACCATGGTATCATCAATCAGAACAACAAGATTGGGTAAGGATGGAGGGACATGTGCTAGGGATAGATACTTTTGCGCAGTATATGGCAGATGAAGGATTGATAGATGGGAAAAGATGGAAGGAACACCCCTTTGCAGGGATAGCTTGGAAATACTGGTTGCAGGTAGTAAAGAAAACCAACATCAAAACGAATATGTCCCCTTATACTCCAATTAATCTGTGGCGGTTCAGAGAACACCGAATAGCAGAAAAACTTAGAAGGGCAATACAGAGGAAACAGATCAAGAGAATGGGACAACTATTTAAGGAAGGGGAAATGCTTTCCAAAGACGGGCTAGAAGTGTTATTACAGGAGGTAACTGAGCCTTTCCAATTTATTCAGCTACAAAGCGCCCTCATGCGACAAGAGGCAGTCGAAGAATACGGCAGAACACCCCTCAATATGGAAAGGGTGCTGTTCGAAAGAGACAGTAACAGGGGCAGGTTAGGAAGAATATATAAAGCACTAAAAGAAATATGGTACAAAAAAATGTTTAGCTTCATCAGGGCCTGGGAAAGAAAACTGGGCAAAAAATTCACAGAACAAGAAAAAGAGATAATAGGGCATTACGACAGCTGTGCAGCATCCTTAGAAGCCAGAGAGCCCCAAGTAAAACTGACNCCTCAAGTAAAACGGACGCTGAGATATTATCTGACGCCTTCTCAGTTCAAGCATATCGACAAAACAAGCTCCGGGAAATGTTGGAGGGGGTGTGAGAAAGAGGGCACCCCATTACATTGTTGGTGGGAATGCGAAAAGGTCCAAGACCTATGGAGGGTAGTGTGGGCTAACATGGAAGCAATGGCAGGATTCATCATCCCATTTCGTCCCGAAACGGCGTTGTTAGGGATATATCCCAACTGCGAGGCACTTAAGAAAATAAAACCCCAATGCATAATATTTTGCCTAGCGGCAATCAATGTAATAGCTAGAAACTGGAAAACAGATAAAAACATCAAAGAAGGGGAATGGTTAAATAGATTATGGTTTATTTTCTCAATGGAATGACTACTAGCAAAATTACATGACAAAATTGACAAATTACACAGTAGATGGAGACAATGCCTACAGCAGATGCAGGACAAACCTCTTACAGAGGATGAAAGAGCGTACATGTTTGATTATTACATCTGAAATAGAAAATGAAAGTCTGTCACTGGAACGATAGCAGGAATAATGTTCCCAAATTATGTTGATGACCTATTAAAGTTGGAGTAGCACCCAGTATGGCTAGCAGTTGAGTGAATGTTATTGTTAATGTTAAAGGGGTAGGTTTAATTAAGCCAGAAAGAATAAAATCAGCATGTATAGTGTTGAATATATGAGTTGATACATGTTAAAATACAATGTAAATGGAATGTAATCACTTTATGCTGAAAATCCAATAAAAATATTCATAAAAAAAAAGAAAGAAATCCGATGGTTGATCATGCCGCCGGGTCTCGCGATACCTTGTATTCAGGGTGGCGGAAACATGATACAATGATCAGATAATCACAAAGATTCTGCGGCAGATGGAAAGGGGAGTTGGTGCCACTTCTTACTGGAATCCGCAAAAGTTACGCTTCCGCCCACCAGTTCCGATGCCGCAGCAACATTAGCGGCAAACCACCGCTGCAGCCGTCGGAAAGCAGCCTCTGCCGAACTGCACCGTGATGTGTGGAATAGGGGTTTCCATTGGTAACAGCTGCCACGGCGGCATGCTGCTACAGCCCTACCAGTGGGCTATCATCCCATTTGTTAACCCTCACTGTTTGTCAAAAATCCCTACAATTGAGATCAGCAAGCTAGATTTCCTCAGTATCAAAGACAATGGAAAGTGTTTTCTCTGAGGGATCCTCAATCCTGGTAGTTATAATTCACCTTGTTGTTCCACCAAAGTGTGAATATGTTGACCTTTAAGGCACACAGACTATATTTTTTCCCCATGACAACTTGGGGAAGGTGGACAGAGGCTTAAGATAATTTTATACTTTCATGCCTACTAGGAGTGTTCTTATTTTCTGTGTGTCCTGTTATATAATTCTCATCAACTGAATAATCTCTTCTGACATTTAAGAAAATTATGTGAAGGTACTCCGAGCAAGAAGTGGGTGCTTGTTTGGAGTAGCTGTGGCCACTGTCTTGCTCCACTGGAGTTAATTGGAGTTTTACCACTTGTTTCAGTGACAGCAGGATCACGTCCTGGTTCTCTGCTATGAAAGTCAGAAGACTTTTTGAAAAATGTATGAAACCATTTAGTTTAATAAATGAAACTAAATTCTTCTTGATATTTCAACTTGTTCTTCTTGTTATTTCTTGCTGAAATTCTTGTCGATATTTCAATTATATTTGCAAATTATATTTTCAGACTAGAAACTTTGAAAGTGAAATTTCAAAAAAAGAAAGACAGTTGAAGATGACAGAAAACAAGGTATGGAAAAGTAATACATCACTACAGTCTTGTTGAGAAAATTTGGGGCCCTGGTACATTCTAGTAGATATGAGAGAAGGATGGGAAGTAGGGAAGCTTATAAGTTTTGAAATGAATTTATGGAGCTCATACTGGTATTTTATTTATATATATGTTATTTCCAATTATTATTTAACTCATCTTTTAATGTATATTGAGAGAATTTTTTGTAGCATTTTGGGGAGGCCCTGAGTTCAAGAGCTCAGTACAATTATACATTGATTCCTCCCTCTTGTCAGGCCTGCATCATCAGAGCACAGATAACTTTTCAAACTGTGTTTGTTTTTAAAGAGTAACAGCAATATTTCAGATACAATTTGTGAACAGCAAAAAAGAAAACACATTAACTACATGATTTATTACAGATTATTTGGTCATGTCTAATTGCAGCCATTGTGGCACATCCCACTACTACTAACTTTGCTGGCAGAAGAATAGGTAAACAATTACACGGTTTAGTGTTTCAGCATATCACTCGTGCATATGCTTAAATCCCAGTGAAGTTAATGGAACTTATACACATACTCAAACAAATGCTTAGTGGCTTGCTAAATAATTAGTTATGCAGAGATACATGAAATTATTCCTAAATATCAAAACTAACAAATTCTTTTAAAATGCAATTAAAATGAATGTGCATTGTCTCATTGTTTGAAATCTATCCCTTTTAGTTCAATAATTTAAAAAAACAGGTTGAAAATAAGACCAAAACCATTGAAGATTTGCAGCAAGAGGTAACTACTATTATCCATAATTGATTCTGATTTCAGCTACAACAATCTTAATTCAGATCAAGTCTAATTAACAGTGTATTTAGAATAATTTAGTTATTCTTATCTAACCTGAATTTAAAAACAGAAATTTTAGAAAAGGGTTATAACTTATTTGTAATGAGTGTTCATGTTTTGTATTGATTAAGTATTTATATAGCTCCACCAGCAATTACCTGGCACTGAACAATTACAAGTTCCTGCTCCAAGAGGTTTACAGTCTAGGAGAGTCAAGGGAGGGGAGACAAGGGAGCGTTGAACATAGGGAAAGGCAGGGTTACATGCATTCAGGAATGATATATATATATATTCTACATCCTTTAAATAAATAAAGGTGCAGGGTTGGTAGCCCACAAATTAAAAAGTAATATTAAAAATCTGGGCCCAGATTTTCCCCTTTCCCTACAAGACTGGTTAGTTGGTTAATTAGGAGGAAATTTCTTTGAGGACATTGGTCCAGAGATTTCCCCACATTATTCTGCAAAGTTGCCAACATTTGTCATTTGAGTACTAGTTTTATGTTTTTAAGAGATCAATCGAAGCCTAAAATTGTGAGATTTGTGATAACATCTTGAAAATCTCAGTTTTCTTTTTGTGTGTGTGTTTGTGTGCTTATATCCTCCACAAAATCCTGGAAAAGCACGTTATTTTGCTGCCATTGAGAACTTTAAACTCCTATTCCATAATGAGAACTCTTCCATATGAAGATCTGTAGAGGAATTATTTAAGCTGTCAGTTGTAAAACTAACCAATCTTTGGTATACTTCTGCCTTTTGTACACTGTTGAGGTAGTTCACTATACATGGAAAGTTATCCTAAATGAACAGCAGAAGATTTATCCTGTCCTAGTCTCCTCTATATGTTTTATTTATCTTATGCCATTTTTAAAATGGGCATGACTGGAGAGGGGGAGCGGGTCCATGTGCACCACGTGGAGCACTGACGGACATCCGGTGAGTGGTGATGGTGGATTTAAACAGGCCAGGATAGGCGTGCACTGGGTGTGCGCCCCTACCCATGCACCACCCACTCTTGCCCCCGACAGAGCATCCTGCATTTTTCCCCAGTGCTTTGTGTGTGGGCATAAGTGGGCAGTGCGTGAATCATGGCGGTGCGTGGCAACCCAGTCCGCCGTCAGACAGGCGCACGGATGGGTGAGGGATGGGTGGACCTCCGTGGGCGCATCCCATTTAAAAACGGCCTTAGTTGCAGAAACAGCAACAAAAACAATAGTTCAAGTCATTAATAAAACGTATATTTTTAAATGAATTTAGTCTTCTTCATTTTGACTGTTAACAGAATAAAGCTTTGAAAAAGAAAATTGCAACAGAAAGCAAGCAGTCCAGCATTTCTGAAGGGAAGGTAGGAAGGAAGTTATTTTAATCTTTGTGATATTAATGCCTTCTCGTAAAAATGATAGACAAGTAGATTAAGGGATTGAATTTGCAAGGTGCTGATTATGTTGGTCTCAGTTCCACTATTTGTTAAAACATGTAAGTAGTCACCAGGGCCGGCCCTAGGCATGTGAGAAATGAGTGGGCACACATGGCCCCGAGTCAGCTTGGGCCCCAAGCCTGGAAGTCTGGGGGCGGTAGCCCCCCAGTCTGGATTCTCTCCCCATGCCCCAAACCAGACAGTTGCAGCAGTGCTGCCCAGCCTGCTGCCCTCTTTCTTGGCCGCAGCTCAGGTATGAGGGCAAATTGTGCAAATTAGGTCCCGCACCAAGACTTTGTACATGGCCCCGCAAATCCTGGGGCTGGTTCTGGTAGTCACTCCCCTTGAAATCAATGAAAGTACAGTACTTGAGGCTTTCAGGCCATGGATGGTGCCTTGAGAATGCCAGCACTACAGTCTGATCCTGATGCCCACCAGGGGAATTCACCCAGACTAGCCCTCCACTATGTATTTGCCAGCTGTAAGGATATTAGGAACGGAAGGGAGTCATTCTGCATGTCTGCCACTCTCTCGATAGGGCAGGTACAAGGGTTGAAATACCTCACCTTCATTCTGCTCCCACCATATCCCCTTACTCTCATCTACCTCCTTCTCTCTGGAGCACAGGAATGTGCGCACACCCTATCCCTAATCCATCACAGAAGCAGCTGCAGAGGACTCATAACCTGGTACTGCTGTCACTGTGCCCAGGAGGATCGAACCACTGAGTGTGCAGTGTTCTGGTGGATCTCCCTTCTGCCTTGTATCATGGGCACTTGCACCCTTAAGGATTGGAACCTAAGAACTTAGATTAAATTTATGCTTAATTGCTTTGCTGGATCAGGGCTAGTGGGTTCAAAATCTTACAGGCTATTATAGAGACACGATTGTGCCTCTATTAGTTAAAGTGAGACAGTGATTCTATTGAATCTCTGCCTGTCTTTAACATGGGACTTTTGAGTCAGCTCACTTCCAGGTTGCAACTAAGCCTTTATCAGGGGATATCTTTAGAATTGAGTGGCATAGGTTAAAGTAAATATCCTAGATAATTATTTTATTTGCTTTATATATTTATTTATTTAGATTTCTTGACCGCCCCCATCCTGCTACAGCAACTCCAGGTGACTCACAACATATTAAAATCTATAAAACAACTATATATATATATATATATATATATATATATATATATATATATATATATATATATATATATATATATATATATATATATATATATATATATATATATATATATATATATATATAAATATAAAAAAACACTACAAAATAACATAAAAAAATCTGAATAAAACATATCCCAGGTGGAGCTGGAAAAACCCCTCCCCTTCCCAACCCACCACCCTTCACACACTTCTCCCTTGCCAAAAGCCTGGTGGAAAAGCCAGGTCTTACATTGTCTTTGGAAAGAGGGGAGGTCCGGGGTCAGGCAGACCTCCTATAGGAGGGAGTTCCACAGTCACAGTGCCACCACCGAGAATGCCCCCAACATTGTCACCAACCTGGAAACCCAGGGGACTTTTTTTTTTTCAAATCAAATTTTATTCCAAATGCGTGACCGTAGGTCTTAGCACATACACATAAGACAAACAGTAAATGAATAATACAAAAACAAAAATAAATATGAAATAAATATACATAAATAAAAAGAACCCAGGGAAGATATGTAAGTCAATCGTATGTAAATCGCTATTGCCCATGTAACGACATGTACTTGGAAGATGTGTACCATGTTGTTTTTTCCTGTCCTTTATATGAAGACCTTATCAGGTTTGGTTAATCCCTTTGTGGCAGGATTATTCCTATCTTTCTGCGCAAATCCGCCTAGAATGTCTCCTTACCTCAAGAGAAATTGAAGTAGTGAGGGCTGTTTCTACTTTTGTTTATTTGGCCGTCCCAAAAAGGGAGGTTTTTATAGCTGGAAAGTAAGGTGCGGTTCTATCTCTTTGGGAGTATTTGGAAATGAGAGGTATATTAATGTTACATATTGTTTATGTTGTGATATCCTCGGGTTACTTTGGCAGTGCCAAAGTATTACCTTGAATTGGCATTTTATGTATTTCTGTTTAATGGATGTGTGTTTGATGTTTGTCTTGACCTATGGCGAAAGCTCGGCCTAATAACATTTTATCTATCTATCTATTAAAAAGAAAAATTAAACTCATACAACCAAAAAAGCCAGAATATACAACAACCCATTCCTGCCCCCACTCCTTAAGATATTGGGCTCTTATATTATGAGCATTTGCCAGAAATTTGGCAACAGAAGATGTTATATCAGGAGTGGTATCAGCCAATAAGAAAGATACATAAACCTCTTGTGATCTCCCTGGTAAACATCTTAAAAGAGGACAAATTAATCGTTCTCTAATGTCAACATATAGTCTACAAAACAGTAAGACATGGGTGACCATCTCAACATTGCCCAAACCACAGGGGCAGACTCTTAAGTGGAACAGTACACCCTTATATCGGCCCTCGAAAAGGGTCGAGGGAAGAACATCTAACCTTGCCCTAAGGAAGATAGCTCTTTGTGTAGGAGAAAGGAGACTAACCAGGTACATTGCATTAGTTCTCCCAAGTGGCATTATAGGTAAATAGCCAGTGAAGGATCTTGCCTCCCGTATCTTGGACATTTCGTCCTGTTGCTCAGTATCAACAAGACGTTGGAGGAGCCCCAGGGGACTTAGAGGAAGACGCCCCTGGCCAACTGCAGTGGCTGATCCAGGGGGGTGAAGCTGTTTAGGGCTTTGTAAATCAAAACCAACACCTTGAATCGGGCCCGGAGACTATAGGCAGCCAGTGCAAAGAACGCAGCACTGGTGTAATGTGCTCATGACGACCTGTCCCTGTAAGGAGATGGGCTGCTGCGTTCTGCACCAACTGCAATCTCCGAACTGTTACCAAAAGTAGCCCCATGTAGAGCGCATTGCAGTAGTCTAGTCTTGAGGTGATGAAAGCATGGATGATGGTGGCAAGATCAGCGTCTGAGATGTACGGCCGAAGCCGTTGCACCAGATGTAATTGGTGAAATGCTCCCTTTGCCACAGCCACCACCTGGACATCCAGGTGGAGCTGTGAGTCGAGGAGCACCACTACACACCCTTGTGTGTAGTTGTGATCAGCGAGGGGTGACTACTGAAAGTTTTTTGTAGCCTTTGTGTTGTTTTTTTAGTCAAGGAGCACCCCCAGACTACAGACCTGGGGAACCAGTGGAGGGCAGATCCTGTCAATGATGGGTGCCACTACTCCCTCAGCCCCAACCATCAGCATCACCTCCATCTTTTCAGGATTCAGACTCAGATGGCTCACCCTCATCCAGTTCCCCACAGTCATCAGACACCGGGTAAGCACCAAGACTTCTGGGTCCGAGTCAGTTGAAAAATAGAGGTAGAGTTGGGTGTCATCAGCATACTGCACTTGTGGCCTCGGTCGATGACCTTCGCCATAAGTTGGACCAGGGTCGATTGACCCTGTTGATCCTGTTAGATCTCTCGGCTGCATTTGATACAGTATATTGATGACACCACACTCCACACCCTCTGATGACCTCGTCCAAAGACTGCATGTACACGTTGAACAGGAGAGGGGACAGAATGGAACCTTGCAGGACTCCACATGTGAGGTCCCGGGGAGAAGAGGAACAATCATCCAGCACCACACATTGAGTTCTACTGGCCAGGAAGGGATGGAACCATTTGAGAACAGTCCCACAAACAAGTCACCAACATCTTTTGGTCAACGTTATCAAATGCAGCTGAGAGATCTAACAGGATCAATCGACCCTGGTCCAACTTATGGTGAAGGTCATCGACTGAGGCCACAAGCCTAGTCTCAGTGCCAAAGCCCGGACGAAAGCCGGACTTTGAGGGATCCAGAAAACTGACACAGTCCAGATGCCTCTGGAGTTGCTGAACCACCACCTGTTCAATAACCTTCCCTAAAAAGGGAAGGTTAGATATGGGCTGATAGCTGGCCAGGGAGTCAATGTCCAAAGATGGTTTCTTGAGCAGAGGCTGCATCACCATCTCCTTGAGGCAGCCTGGCACTCTGCCCTCCCTAAGGGAGGCATTGACCACCCCAGCCAACAACAGCCCCAATGCCTTCCAGCTGGCCTTAACCAGTCAGGCCTGGCACAGATCTAATTTACAACAGATGACCCTAACCACCCCAAGGACATCCTCCGCATAAGCGGGCGACACCCACTGAAATTGATCCCATAAAACAGGACAAGGCAGGGCTTCCATTACCTCTGGTTCCCCTACTGCCATAAACGCGGTGTCAAAGTCGTGTTGAATTTGAGCAATTTTATCCACAAAAAAGTCAACGGAAGTGTCACAGTGATCACTGGAAAATTCCAGTTCCCGGTGGAGGGAGGCCTGTTTGACCAGCCCCTGCACCAGCCAGAAAAGCTCAGCTGGACGCAATTTTGCAGATGCTATATGAGTGCAGCAAAGAACCTCTTTTTACTGCCCACACAGCCATGTCATAGGTTCATAAACTAACTCTTGCTGCAATTGGTCGGCTACAGAGCAAGAATGTTTATCGCTCCAACCACCGCCCTTCTCACTTCATCTGATCCTCCATAAACCAGGGGGACCTGCATTGTCAGCGGTTGGGAAGTAGATGACTAGGAGCCATTTTCTCGATGGCCTCAGTCAGCAGAGTATTCCAGAGGACCACGAGATCATTAAGTGAATGGCTGTCGAGATCAGAGGGTAACTCTCCAAGAGCATTCCGGAACCGCTCTGGTTCCATAAGTCTCCGGGGGTGAACCAACCAAACTGGTTCTGCACCTTCCCAGGGGTAGACATGCACCAGGAGACCAGCCTGGAGGAGGCAATAATCTGTCCATGACAAGGCCACAGCTGACACCTCCCTCACCAATGGATCCCCCACCTCAAGGCCTGTGCAAAATATCAGGTGTAGGGTATGTCCCCCGTCATGGGTCGGACTGACAACCAATTGAGACAGTCCCATGGTTGCCATGGCGACCATGAATTCACACTCCTTCTCTCCAGTCCATACGCATGGATTACATGCTTAGGATTTAGGAGTTATTGCTCCTAGGACAAGAATGAGCATATGGGTTGCCGTGTGCTGGGTGGATCATATTCACTCATTCTATATTTAAGGAAATGCTTGGCCCCGTATGTACTAAATTTAAGGATATTGAGTATGTATTCTTGCTATTTTATTGTTGTAACCAGAAGATTTGTGTGGTATGGCCTCACTATTTTGTGAACCATTTTGATTGGCTTATTGTTTCCACATTTGCCCTAGTGTGGAAGTTTTGTATTATTATTTTTATGGGGCTGTTTGTATGTATTGCTATGTATATTTTACGCAATGGCCTTTAGCTACGCGGAATAAACCAAACTAACTAACACTCCTCCTCTCCAAAGCTGGTGTTGGTGTGAACGTTGAAGTCACCTAGGCCTACTGTCCTCGGGGACCGCAAGACCACCTCTAACACCAGCTTGGCTATAGCATACAGAGATGCTGCCATACAGGAAATTAAAGGGAAATCTTTAGTAATCGCTAGTGCTTTGGAGAATACAATTGTATTTTGAATGAAAAGTTATTGGGAGTTGAACTTCCCATTACAGTGAATGGTATAAATCCTTAAGTCATGTATGTGTGTGGCATCACTAAGATGTGTCTGAGGCTGACAACTGGAGCCACTGCCATGATTTCTGGCTCTGCTAGGTGCATGCGAGTGAGAGACAGTTAAAGCCGGTTCTGTGCCCCAGCCCATCTCAGCTGGGATGCACTGAGGCAGGGAACTTGCAGGGGAGTTTGCAACCTATCCTGGGGCACTGTGCCATTTGTGAGACCGTGGTTTTGTTGTTTATACTTCCTGTCTTGCAAACAGCACAATGCCCTGGGATTCCATCTATGTGGCTTTGCAAGGTTTCAATCTCCCCTGCCAGTTCTCTGCCTTAGTGCATCCCAGCTGGACCGGGACAAGGAACCGGCTTTAAATGTCTCTCACCCGCATGGACTTAACAGAGCTGTTCAGAGCAATCCTGCTGCTCCGCGGCTGACTTGTCCTTGTAAACGTCACCAGGCTGCTCAGGGGCCAGGGGGCAAAGACAGGTATGGGAAGCAAGGGGGGCCAGGTCGGTTGGGGAAAGGTCCCGTGGCTTGCACCTACCATGGAGTTACAACACAACTGAACAAGCCTGAAGAGAAGCAGCCAGATCGCTCTGAAGGACTCCGGGGGGAAGGTATAGCTGGTGGGGGGGGAGGGGGGTTAGGTTAGCTGGGGCAGGGGTAGGTATAGCTGGCAGAGAGTAAGCGCGGCTCACCTTCCAGGGCGTTTGGGGCACTGACCCCCCAAGTGCCCCGCCAGG
>QEPC01004304.1:6506998-6552367 GCA_003113815.1 Sphenodon punctatus | reverse complement strand
CCCACCCACCCACCGGCCCAGCCATGCGACAGCCCCCAGTGCCCGCTCCCCCAGGCCCAGCCATGCGGCGGCCCCCAGTGCCCACCCCCCCCACCTGGCACCTGACCGAGCCTCAAGTTGTCACTCTGCCGCCGCTGGGCCCGCTGCACTGCTCCTCTTTCTCAGCTGCTTCTGCCACTCCGGCTCCACTCACCGTCGCCGCAGGTAAGTCCGCTCCATCAGAAGTCTCTTGCCTGTGCTGTGCGCTGTGAGCTCACAGCGTGCAGTGCAGGTGAGAGAGCCTCTTCCTCCCAGAAGTTGCATTTAAGCAATTTCCGGTACAGAGAAGGAGGCAGGCTGCCCCCCTTTTCTGTACTGGAAGTTGCGTTTAAGCAACTTCCGGGAGGGAGGCAGGGGCCCGACTGGCCTGGGGAGGGAGGCAGGGGCCCGACTGGGGGAGAAGGCCAGCCCGTTCCAGGCCATGGCATAGCCGTTTCTCCCCCCCCCCCCACCGTCCTGACCCAGGCCGGGGGTTGGGACCCAATTTTTTTTTAATTTATTTTTTTTAAAGCCCATACCATGGTGGGACTCCGGACCTCCCTGCTGGCCCAGCCCACCGGGAATGTTCCCGGTGGGTTGCATGGCCAATCCACCCCTGCACTGGATCCCATCGCTTCCTCTGGGTGCCCGCGGCTCCATCCCGCTGGGACTTCCGTTGTGCCCTCGCCTGCTGACTGCAGGTGTACCTGTACTCTGCTGTTGTGGTAGTTGTGCCCGGCTGTGGATCCGCCTGCACCCCATGCACTGCCTCTCTTTGGTTGGGAGACCCCATTCCCCCATCACTAATAAAATATTTTTCTGTGCTGATCTGTCCTGCCTTGCTTCTCTGCCAGCGTTGCCACCTGGGCACCCCCTCCCCTTGGTGGACTCCTTGCTCCCATATGTGTGGTTGTGTGCTGGGGGTGTGCTTGGTGTGTGCTCGTGGGCACTGGGCCTGTGGGGTGGTACCTGGTTGTGTGATGTGTGTTCCCCTGGGGGCTTCCCTGTTGGGCGATTCCGCCTGCCCATGCGCTCGTGGTGGTATTGGTGGTGGGTGGCCGGGAGGGCACCCCCGGGGCTCCCCTGTACATTGGTGTGGCCCTGCCCCACCCCTCCTCTCCCCTCTGCTGTTGCCCCCTGTTGGTGCTGTCCGTAAGCAGTTGTGGCAATGGATGGGTGGCAGCAACAGGGGCGCTGGGCAGGCATAGGGGGTGTGCAGGCCCCAGCCTGTGCCCCTCCAATCCCCCTTTGTGCAGGGGTACGGGGTGCTCTTCTGGGTGCTAGCTGTCAATGTGTGGGGTGTGCCCCTGGTGCTGTTGCTGCCCCCGGCCCTTCCGTGGCCCTTTGGTGCAGCCATTCCCCATCACCCTGTCCCTTCTTTCCTGCAGCTACAGTTGTGATGCTGGTGATCTTGTGCCTTGGCGGGATGGTCCTGCAGCTGTATCGGGCGGCAAGGGACCTGTTCGATGCCATACGTTAGTGTGCTGCCTGTTTGCTAGGCCCTGTCCCTGTGTAGCTCCATGGGGGGTGCTGTTCCTTGGGGCCCAGCTCTGATGGCTGTCTCCTCTCCCTTTGTCCCATGTAGTGCAAGCCATGATCATGGAGTGAACCCGGGAGCATGGGGAGGTGTTGGCGCTCCTACTGCACATCCTGGACCAGCTGCACCGGCTTGACCAAACGCAGACTGAGTGCTGGTGCCGGGTGCGGGGTTGCTGGCCCTATTGACAGGGGATTGCCCTGGCCCTGCCGCTGCTGCCCTCATGCCCCCTTCTGTTTCCCTGTCCCCCTGTACCGCCCTGTTGTTGTCCCCTGTTGCTCATTCCTCTTTTTATTAAAGATTGTTGTGTTCCTTCCCCAAGTGTGTGTAGTGCTTTGTTTTGACCTCTCCCCTTGTCCAGGTGCCTCTGGGGGGTGTTGCACGGTTACCTGGGTGGTGTGGGTGCTTTCCCCCCCCCTTACCTCCCATGGGCCATGTGCCCCTCCCTGTGTGCTTCTGTTGCCTGCTGTGTGTGGGGTGCTCTGCTGTGGGGGGAGGAGGGGGTCTCCATGGCGCCGGGATGTCTGGCTGGGAGGAGACGGCTCCTTTGTAGCAGCTGTCATCCCTGCTCCCTCCTGCCCCGCCCGCATGGGTCCTGGCGGCTCAGGGGCGGGGCTGTGTTGCGTGGCTTCATTTGCCCTCAGTCGGCCATGTTGTGCCATCGCTGTGCCGGGTGGGGCTTCCCCGGTGTTCCTGGTCCCGGCTGTCCGTGTACTTCCACGGATGTTTGCTGGGTGCTTCCCAGGATAAGTGTTTGGCCGCTGGGTGTTTGCTGGCCACTCTCCTTTCCATCCCACAACCCCCCGTGACGCTGTCCGTGTAACTGTCTCCCTGCTCAGCGCCGCCGGGTGTTCACTGGGTGTGCTCACCCACCCATCCACACCCATCTACACCCATCAGCACTGCTGCGCCGTCCGTGTAAAAATGGCCTTAGTCATACTCTTTGTTTCCTATCCTTTAACCAGTTACCAATCCACACTAGGACTGCCTCCTATCCCATGACTTTTTAATTTCTTCAAGAGTCCCTCAAAAGGGAACTATCAAACGCTTTCTGAAAATCCAGATACACTATTTTGACTGGCTCCCCTTTATCCACATGCTTATTCACACCCTCACAAAATTCCCATAGATTAGTGAGGCATGACTTTCCTTTGCTAAATACATGTTGACTCCTCCCCATTAAGCCATGTTTATCAATATGCCCAGTAATTCTGTTTTTAATAATAGTTTCCACCATTTTGCCTGGCACAGATGTCAGGCTCACCAATCTGAAGTTTCCAGGATCACCTCTGGAGCCCTTTTTAAATACTGGCGTTACATTCACTACCCTCTAGTCCTTAAGTACAGTGGCAGATTTTAGCAATATGTTACAAATGACCAGTAGTAGGTCTGCAGTTTCATATTTGAGTTCCTTCAGAACTCTGGAGTGTATGCCATCTGGTCCCGATGATTTTTTACTATTTAGTTTGTCAATTTGCTCTAGAACCTCTTCTAGAGTCACGATGATCTGTGACAGCTCTTCCAATTCATCACCTACAAAGAACAGTTCTGGTGTGGGTACCTCCCCAACATCCTCTGCAGTGAAGACCGAAGCAAATAATTAATTCAACTTCTCTGCAATGGCCTTATACTCCCTGAGCACCCCTTTTACCCCCTGGTCATCTAATGGCCCCAATGACTCTCTAGCAGACCTCTTGCTTTTGATGTACTTAAAAAAGTTTTTTATTATTAGTTTTTGCCTCTTTAGTGAGACTCTCTTCAAATTCTCTCTTGGTCTGCCTTATTAACATTTTACATCTTATTTATTTATTTATTTATTACATTTTTATCCCGCCTTCCTCCAAGGACTCAGAGCAGCTTACAACATAAGAAATATAAAATACAATCAAATACATTTAAAATCCCTTAAAGCCAACATCATCCCAACCAACCACCAACCGGTCCTCTTCCCCAAACCCCTCTACCCACCCTGTTCCTGCCCACCAAATGCCTGGCTAAACAAAAAGGTCTTACATCTCTAGCTGTCCCGCACGCCTGGAACTCCCTCCCTGCCCACATCCACCTCATTCCCTCCCTTCATACCTTCAAATCCCTCCTCAAGACCCACCTCTTTCGCTCTGCCCTCCCCGACTCCTTGCTCCCCTCACCTAACTCCTGCTGATACCCTCCATTCAGTACAATCTGTTACCTTAGGTCAGTGTACTCATATCTTCACCACATGGACCAACCAGCCATCATTCTTGATGTAACCAAGCCAAACGCTTGCACCTGGGACCTTGCATCTTCATGAATGTTACACTCCTTGTCTCTCCCCCTGTTCCCCTTCCTTCATCCCCTCCCCCCGTCTCTCAGATTGTAAGCCCTAGGGCAGGGACCGTGTCTATTCAATTAATTTGTAAAGTGCCAGGTACATTGCTGGCGCTATATAAATGCTTGATAATAATAATAATAATAATAATAATTAATAACATCTCCTATGGAAGATAAACAGGCTCAGGCTTAGGCGGATCTCCAAGGGTGGGAATTCCATCATTGTGGGGTAGTAACTGAGAATGCCCCCCTCCTCGCCCTCATTGTATCAACTTCATGGGTAGTTGGCACTTGCAAGAGGGCGCCCCTGGCTGACTGGAGGCCATGATGGTACATAGGGGAAGAGACAGGCTTTCAGATACCTGGGGCCCAAGCCGTTTCGGGCTTTATAAATCAAAACTAGCACCTTGAATTGTGCCCAGAAAACTATTGGCAGCCAGTGCAGACTCTGGAGCACCAGTGTAATGTGCTCCCGGCAACCAGTCCCCGACAAAAGGAGGGCTACCACATGCTGCACCAACTGCTGCTTCCAAATAGTCTTCAAGGGCAGCCCCACATAGAGAGCACCGCAGTAGTCGAGCCTCGAGGTTACAAAAGTATGGATGATGGTGGCCAGATCAAATCCAATAGAAAAGGTTGCAGCCTTCTCACCAGATTAAGTTGGTAAAAAGTGCTCCAGACCACCACCACAACCTGATAATCCAGATGCAATAGTGGGTCCAAGAGCACCTCAAAGTTGTTAACCTGAGTGACCAAGGGAGGCCGGATCTCCAAGGGGAGGGAGTTCCATAACTGTGGGGCAGCAACTAAGAACATCCCCCTGCTCGCCCTCATTGTATCAACTTCGTGGGCAGTTGGCACTTGCAAGAGGGCACCCCTGGCCAACTTCAGAGGCCATGACAGAACATAGGGGAAGAGGCAGTCTTTCAGATACCTGGGACCCAATTCATTTAGGGATTTATAAATTAAAACCAGCACCTTGAATTGTGCCCGGAAGAGTATTGGCAGCCATGGGAGACTCTGGAGCACAGGTGTACTGTTCTCCTGGCGACCTGTCCCCAACAGAAGGTGAACGGCTGCATTCTGCACCAGCTGCAGCTTCCAAACAGTCTTCAAGGGCAGCCCCATGTAGAGCGCATTGCGCTAGTCTAGCCTCGAGGTTATGAAGGCATGGATGACGGAGGGCAGATCGGAATCCAATAGAAAAGTTCGCAGTCTTCTCACCAGATTAAGTTAGTAAATGCTCCAGGATACCACCACAATCTGACAATCCAGGTGCAGCAGTGGATCCAAGAGCACCCCAAGGCTGAAAACTTGAGTGAACAAGGAAGGCCGGACCCCGTCAATGATAGGGGTTTCCACGTCCCCCAGGTCAAAAGTTCAGTCAGCCATCATCACCTCAGTTTTGTCTGAATTCAGCTTCAATCAGCTTGCTCACATCCAGTCCGCAACGGCATCCAGGCATCAGGTAAGCACCAAAACTGCAGGACCTGGGTCAGATGAAAAGGTGAGAAAGAGTTGGGTGTTATCCGCATATTGATGGCACCTCACTCCAAATCTCCAAATGATCTCACTCAGGGGCCTCAGGTACAAATTGAACATGAGTGGAGACAAGGTGGAACCCTTCGGGACCCCAAAAGGGTGCGTCTGAGGGGACGACAAGCCACCACCCATCACCACCCTCTGGGTTCTCCCAGCCAGGAATGAGCGGAATCATTCAAGAGCAGTCCTGTGCACCCCAGTCAGGTCCTGCAGCTGTGTTAACAACACGCCATGGTCAACAGTATCAAAGGCTGCTGAAAGTTCTACAGAATCCAAAGGGTACAATTTCCCTATCAATTTTCAAGCAGAGATTGTCAACCAAGGCCACAAGTTCAGTTTCAGTGCCATGCTCAGGAACCTGACTGACATAGGTTCAAGAAGCTGATAGCATTGAGATGCTCCTGGAGCTGCAAGGTGACCACCTGTTCAATAACCTTCCCTAAAAAGGGGAGGATAGAGACAGGGAGATAGCTAGCAGGGGAGTCAAGATTAAGAGAGGGTTTCTTGGGCAGAGGGCAGATGACTGCAGTCTTGAGGCCATCAGGCACCCTTCCCTCCCTAAGGGAGGCATTGGCAACCCCAGCCAGCAATGCCCCCAACGTCTCCCAGCTGGCTTTCACCAACTAGGATGGGCATGGATGCAAGGCCATCTTTAGATGTGCGTGGGGGATTCGCACCTGCAAATCATGCGCCAGAGACGCAGCGCATGGGCGGGTTTTAGACGAGTGGGGACGCACCTTATCCCTACTCGTACTTTCTTTAAAGGACTAATGGTCCTTCATTAGCACCTTTAAAGAAAGCGCAAGCGGGGATAAGGCACGTCCCTGCTCGTCTAAACCCCGCCCACACGCTACTTCACTGGTGTATGATTTGCAGGCGCAAGCCCGCCATGCACATCTAAAAACGGCCTAATTCACAACTGGTTGCCGCACCCCTCCAAGCATATCCTCCACATCGGTGGGTGAGATTAATTTAAGCTGATCCAAGTAAACCAGATAAGACAGGGCCTCCTCAACCCCAAACTCTGATTCTGCATGCAAACTAGCAGTGACCAAGTTGAGCCAAATACCAGCGACTTTGTCTGGGAAGTGCCAAGTAGGTGGCAAACTCATCACAGTAGGCAACTAATGACTCTAACTCCAGATGGAGACAGCCAGGATTTAATAAGCTATTCACCACTCAGGAAAGTTCCGCTGGATGGCACTTTGCAGACACTATGGCAGCAGTGAAGAAAACTTTCTTCACCACCACCACCACAGTCATGGCACAGTCCTTCAAAAACAGTCTATGCCGCAGATGGTTGGCTTTGGCACAAGTCAAGCAGCACCTGCACTCAAACCGCTTACCCTCTCGCTTTAATAGCCTCAGGTCCTCTGTATATCAAGGAAACCTGTGGTGCTGCCGCGGAGAGAACAGACGCCTAGGTGCCACCATGTCAATAGCCCATGTCAGAATGTCATCCCATAAATTAACCAGGGCATTGACAGGGAGGCTTTTGAGGTCATGGTTTGGGCAGCTGTGATCATATGACACCAAGCCTGCATTCTCTGCATTGGCTATCTGTTCTGAGGGGTTGCCCACCATTGGCTATGATGGGGGAGTTGTTCCTCTATGGTTGGGCACAGTCTTGGGTTAGCGGAGTAGGGGATGGATATTTTATATTTATATTTTATATTACCTTAGTCGGTTTCGACTAAGTGGTGCAGTGATATGTTGATTTTATATATTTCAGTTGGTTTATTGGGGAACTTTCCCTTTTTTTCTTGTTCCCTTGTGTTTGTTTGGAGGTCTCCTCAGTAAAATTTTATGTATGTATGCTATTTAGCCAGTTGGGCGATTCATGTTAATTTGTTAAGGGCTCTGCCCAAACAAAAAATAATAATTTATTTTTATTATTATTATTATTATTATTATTATTATTATTGGCTATCTGTAGAGAGGAGAATTGAATTTAAGATTGCACTGCTTGTTTTCAGGGCCCTATTCAACCCTGACTATATTTGAGACTAGCTCCTGGAGCCTTGCCCGGTTTATTATCTGCGCTCAGAAACCACCCCACTGTTTGGGGATCTCGCTAGCATGCTTTAAGTCAGCAGGTAATCGGGTCTTTGCTGTGGTGGGCCCCCTCAATGTAGAACTCACTCCTTCCAGATGTTCACCTTCGTTCCTCCCTCCTCACCTTTAAAAAGTACCCAAAAACTTATTCTCCAGGTGCTCTTAGGATCCAAATGGTGGTTCTCCTTTATAATGTTCTTTAACACCTAGCAGAAGAGACCAGATGCTAAAGAAGATTCTTTGGTAGCATGACTACCCAGGGAACAACCAAGAAAGTCTTATCCCATTATGAACAGCTGCACTTTAGGAGGTCATTTCACCTGCCCTCCTGATTAGCTGGAAAGCCTTCCTTCTGGAGCAGACGTAGTTTGTGAGCTGTATGAATTTAAGTTTGGTGATGAGATTCCATTGAAGTCAGTGGAAAGCCTCACATTGACTTTACCAAGGCCAGAATTTCACCTATGGAGTTTCAGATAACATTTCTGTTCCCACATATATCAGGGGTGGGGAAATGTTTCCTTCCCAGGGGTCACTTTGAAAATTAGTACAAGTTTGGAGGATCACATAGAAGTTGTGGGCAAGGTTGCTTAAGAGATGTGTTCAGGAAGAGAAGGATCCAGATCATGCATCTCTGCCATGAATCCATCCCTTATCCTTGTGTGCAAACCCTTATCTCTGCTCCTTTACTTTGAGCTCAGTCTTCAAGTGGTCGTGGATTCAGGGGCCAAATCCAGGAACTGGAAAGGTAGCAATAAAAATGTATTTATGCCACTCTTCTGCAACTGGGGAAATATGGAAAGGCAACATTTCAGTTTCCTGTGGAACATTTTGAATATAGAATAGAAACTAAACTAACATAGAACATTATAAAAAAAACACGACATTTCATGGAATAAGACTGTGTTCTAATATGAAGGCAGTAACCACCTAAACGAGTTGATATATATTAAAAAATTCAGAATGATAATAATTATGATAAACTTTGTTTTGTTTAAAGATGAATAAATTACAGTTAGAGTTGAACAATATAACTAAACAACATAAAGAAACGATTGACAGCTATCAGATAGAAATTGAATCAAAAAAAGTGGCAGAAAACAAACTTCTCAAAGAGGTAAGAGTTACTAACTCTTATTGCAGCTTTGAATTCATATTAATTATTTGAAATTTTATCTATCATATAATGTGTTCTGTAAAATGATTTAGGGCTCATTCTTTAACACACTTATGTGAGTAATCTCCTGTTGGAGTCTGGTTGGAAAGACTCCATGATAGCAAAGTTTTACAGGACTGAATCCTAAGGCTGAAAAGTTCAAATTTAGATGTCTAAAGTCAGACACTGAATAAAAGTTTTAGGAATCTCTCCATAGAGGCCCCAGTCCAAGGTGTGTGTGCACGTGGATCGAACCTAGCTTATGCACACGCATAGTGTCACATGTGAAGTCTGCCACCACCCAACTTCACCACCACCTGGCAGGGGTGTGTGGTGAGTTTCTGGTGGCCTGATTCCTGGGTGGGCTGTGTGTCTTGGGAGCTGTTGGAGAGCCGCGTGTGCCTGCCGGCCGCAACCTAGAGAGCCACGGGACAGTGCGGAGCTGCAAAGCGGAATCCCAAGGAGGAGTCTCTGACGCGGCAGCAGGGGCAGAGTCCAAGGAATTATACACTTGCACGGTTCCATTTGGTCCGGACTGCGGTGATCGAAGGGCGTTATAAGAAGGTCCCCCACGATAATAGATTATGCTCCTGCCCTCAGGGAGAAGTGGAGGCGATAGAGCATTTTTTGCTCTTCTGTCCCTACTATAAAGAAATGAGGGATGTATGGTTTCCCCCACCTTTTAATAATTTGGGGCAAGTAGAGCCGGGCCAAGGCTATAGGGGACTCCTTTCCCTAGGGGAAAAGGAGGACTTAGTTGCCTTGGCAAATTTTGTAAGGCTGGCCTCACAGAAAAGGATTGGAATATTAGATCTTTGAGCTGATTATGGTTTTCCCTACTAGTCTGGAGTAAGGGTAGGGTATGGGAGTTGTCAATCTAGTGCTGTATATGAAGGGATTATTATGATCTGCCTATTATATTCCTGGGTAAAGGAGATTTTGGATACTGAAAGAGCTATGGATGTTAACCAATATATATGCATTTTTTGTAGTTTTTGTTGTATTTTGATATTTTTATGTATTACTTTTTGCTATGGGCAAATGGCGAAAGCTATGCCAATAAATCTAAATCTACCTGGCAGGGTGGGAGAGAGGACTGCTGAGGTGGACACAGGTAGATGTTGGACACAGGAAAAAGTCAATCTACTTGTGGACACAGGTAGATGTCAGTCAGGTAGTGGCAAGCGTCACCTGTGGCACCATGCACACACACGTGCGTGCAGGCGCAGGGTAGGTTCAGTCTGAGCACAACTGTGTGGACCTTGAATTGGGGCTGTATAAAAGAATGTCTAAACTCATATATATTCACGTCATACTATTTTCGAGACAAATTCTATACTATTTTAGTCTTGAAAAGTGGCAGACAGACATAAAAGGGTGAAGGATACAGGTTTTTTAAATATCAGCTTTACTGATATTGGCCATGTAGTTCTTTATCTTTAATACTTCAGATATACAATATTGCAGAAAATGAAATACTCCAAATCTAATAGTTCATTCCCTCAGAGTTATTGTAATTGCTGGAATGGCTGCAAAATGTATAATCTGCTTAACTAAATGAAAATTCTATTAAAGACCGCGACCCGCCTATTCCCCTGCGTAGGGGAATGCTTTGCTGGCGGACAGCACTGTGGCGCCAGCAGACACAGCACCAAATCCAGTTCCTGTCCCTGCGTCATGCTGGGGGCAGATGGAGGAGGTGGGGCACTGGCAGGAAGCAGGAGGAAGGGGGCAGGTGGTGGTGCCTTGCCCCTCAGGAGCTGCTGCATGCCCGCCCACGTGGCCAGCCCCTGACCCCCACAGCACTCACTCTAGTGTGGGGCGCCCTGGGCAGTCCCCCACAAGACCCTGCCCCACCTGTACATTACTGGTGCCACGGTGTTGGGACAGCAGCTTGGACGCATGGGGAACCATCCAGGGCTCTAGTGCTGTAGCGTTCGGGGGCTGGCCCAAAAGGCATGCAGAGGCTCCTGAGAGTGAAGGTGCTGGCTGCCTGTTTCCAGATGGCTGCACACACCTTATTTCTGCTCTGAGCAGGACTAAGGGAACGCTGGCGCAGCAGTCATGTTTGCCGGGGTGTGTGTGTGTGTGCTGGCAGGCTTGCCCATGGTGAGGTACCCCAGTGGAATGCCCACAGCCCCGGTGGGGCACTCCCAGCAGCTTGGGGATCCCATCCTGGACTGTGCCCCCTTCCCTACCACCGGCGCAGGGGTCGTGGCCACCTCACAGACAGAGGGGGTGTGGCCATTTGGCTGGCAGAACTCCACTTCTGCTGATGCCTGCACACCCCCGCTCCCGGCTGCTTGCTCTTCCTCTGCCAGTGCACAGCCCCTTGCGCTGGCTGTGGGGCTGAGCTCGATCACGGTCAAAATTGTTAGACAATTCATTATTATTATTATTATTATTATTAACAAACATTTATATAGCTCCAGCAGTGTACCTGGCACTTTACAAAGTAATAAAATAGACATGTTCCCTGCCCCTAGGGCTTACAATCTGAGAGACAGGAGTTGGGGGAGAGACTTAGGAAGGGGAACAGAGGGAGAGACAAGGGGTCTAACATTCATGAAGATGTGAGGTCTCAAGTGCACGTACTTGACTTGGTTACAATGAGAATGACAGCAGATAGGTCCATGTGGCAAGGATAAGGGTAAACAGACCGTAGGTATAGGAATAGTGGCTCAGCAGGATAAAGAGTCAGACAGAGCAGAGCGAAAGAGGTGAGTTTTAAGGAGAGATGCATCTTTTGTGGAAAAAGAGGCATCTATTTCTGTATATATATTATATTAACTTTCTATATATTTTTAGCATGATAAATATTTTGCTTTAATGACCCAGGCAAAATTTAACTTCCTTCACAGTTAAACACAAACTGCAACTACTGCCATTGCTGAAAGTGAATTGTGAATTATAAAGAATAAAATGGCTATTTAGTCAATGGCGTAAATTAAAATGCTGGGCTTTCATAATAAACTGTATGCAACACTGAGGAATTTCATTTAAATATTTCTCTTATTGATGTTCACTAATTAGAAGAAAATATTGTGTTATTAACAGGTAGAAAAAATGAAGTTATTAGCTGACGAAGCAGTGGCCACACAGAAAGAAACTGATATTCGATGTCAGCACAAGATAACGGAAATGGTAGCTCTTATGGAAAAACATAAGGTAAATAGGCCTTGTTGATTTTATATGTACAAACATAACACGATGAGTGTTTTTAGATGGACGTAGGGGCAGCCTGCCCCTGGGGTTGTTCCCCTGCATCCACCCACTCCCAGCCCTGCTTGGGTCTGCTTTAGAGGGACCCAGTGGGTTCCCCAGGCCATGGTCTCCCTGTGCAGTGCCCCACCCACCATCATAGAGTTGCAGGTGGATCGCCCGACACTCTAGGCTGGTGCCTGCAAGTCTATGGTGTTGCCAGGTCAACAACTGACTGGGAGAGGAGCTGCAGCATGGGTATGTCAAGCAGATGGACAGCAGCTTCACTCTGGGGTGGTGCATTGGGTTTGGCTGACCCACTCCACTGGCAGCGCTCAGGGATGTTACGGAGCACCGCAAGCAGGGTGGCTGGCCCAGAGCAGGCTCAGCCTGTTTCGCTTCCGTTTCTGGTAGGCCGCCTTCAGAGAGACTGGCCAGCCTGAAAGTGAAGTGGGCTGGTGTTGCCATCCCCAGAGCTGCCATATGTCTGTTTACACCCTATGTTATAGATGTTTTAGATTTCATTGCTGACTTGGGAACTCTTTTTCAGTGGTTGTCAACAGTTTAATTAAAAATATTTTAGTGAAACATTATCTGCTTTTTCTTGTGGCTCTTTCCATTAATGTTACTTTGTTTGGTGAAACTGATTCTTATTATGCACATGAAAGCTTTTAAATGACCCCACAGAATAACACTATATATTGCAAAAAATTAAAAATTGTGAGTAGCATTCTGCAAAAGAAGAGAAGAGAAAATATCTATCTATGAAATTTTAAAGGAGAATTTTCTTTACAAATGAATTTGTTTTTTTAAACATAATACTAGATTTTAATTAAACATTATATGTTTGTGGGTATGGCTATGGTGAAAGCTAGCCGAATAAAGTTTATTATTATTATTATAATTAAACGTAATCTTTGTTTCTGTCACTTTTAACATAACTTTCTCTCATTAAGCACCAATATGATAAAATGGTCAAAGAACAAGATACAGAATTAGAACTCTGTAAGACAAAGGAACAAGAACAAGCATCAACAATAAGATTGTTGGTAAGATTTAAATCTTAATCAGTGTAATGAAATGGAACAGATGTCAGGGTGGGGACAGGGGCATGCGTGTGGTTCCTCTGGGCTCCCCATCCCCCAGCAGCCTGGCGACTCTAGACTCCCTCCCGGTCTGTGACGTGGCTGCAAGCAACAGGCCCTAGTGCCCGTCGCTCACAGGGTTGTCCTGAGGGTGTTGATAGACGATCCCGCTGATAAGCGGGGTCATCCAGTGCTGGCATCTTTCCCCCGCCTTCCTCTCTCTGCCGTGTCTGCTGTTTAGACACGGCAGAGAGTCTTTGTGCGCATGTGCGCCCTTCCGCGCATGCGCACAAGCCCAGGGAACCCAGAAGTGCGGCGTTAAGCCGGCACTTCGGGGATTCGCGTTGGAGGGGGCAGGATCGCCTGCCCCCTCCGACGCGGGGTAAGATGCAGCCGGAACAGATAGACGAGCGCAAATAAAGGCGGCTGATCAAAGGATCAGCCGCCTTTTTTGTCTCATCTATAAACGGCCTGAGTGTGGCTGGGCAAGTGTACCCAGCCACACAGGCTTGCTCTGCCCTGGGCAGCCTTATCCCATGTGGGGTAAAACTGCTCCGTGACACGTCCTTGGGATATCTCTGAGAATGCATTGCAGAGCAAGCTGATGTTCGCCCCACCTCGGGGTGAGGAGAACATCTGGCAACCACATGGACATATGAGCCACTGTATCCAGTGGCTCATTTGCCAAGAGGGCAAGACTGCCCAGGCAGGGACAGGTGTCTCATGTGGTTGCACCCTAGGACTGCTGACACTGCTTCCTGTTTTAACAGCTGTGTTACAGTAATTCTACATATACATATATTTATACCAGAACTGAAAAGCCAAGTCCCAGTATAGGTCCTTTCATTCTCTTCTGGAAAGCCTCCCACAGGTTGGAAGAGTTGACCAGCAGCCACCAGTCTGTTCAGTGTCAAGTTTCTGGATGGATGTGGGCCAAACTGTGCTGTGTCCTGGGTCAGAAGACTTGCTTTGGATGCTCGAGGGGTTTCCACAGCAGTCAGTTTCCCCTGCATTCTGCTCACAGACATTAGCAAAAGGGCTATTGTGGAATCATGACTCATCTAGTATTTTAGTTCTGTTCCTGAAAGGCAGAAAATAAGCATACCCGCTTCTCCTGCTTTACTGATGTTGGTGCTCTGTAGCTTTAATGAAAACCTTTCGGCCTCCTATGTACTTGTGTTTTAAAAGATCCCAGGATGATTTTCTTGCACTACTTTACTAGATATTTTTTTCTTTTTACTGTTTTATCTTTTCCTCTTCTGAGATGCGAGTGTTTTTATTTTAAGAGTGTGCCTTCAGAGCCAGTTTCCTTATAACACATCTTCTCTGTGTGCTACCCCCTTTATTGTTTTGTTTTTGATATTTTTTTAAGACATGCATTTCAATGTTCAGTGTTTTAATTAAGTGTACGTAGGTGTACTTTTCTGTGAATTTTTCACTATTGATGGTCTGTGTATTTTTCCCCTCTCTCTTTCTGGTTAGGGAACTTTGGTATTAAATTGTTGGCCATTTTTTCCTGTTTACCACGTATCATAAATAATAAGAGAAAAACTACTTTACTCAATTTAGACCCCTTTCACATGCTATGTTTTGCAAGTAACTGTTGTCCCAAACCTGCATTTTTCTGTTTGTATGAGCATGTCAAAATGGGTCAGGCTCTATACAAAGCTGTCTCCTTGAAATTCAGAGCAACCATAACAATGGGTGTTACTATACGAGAGGGAAGGCCACCGGAACATATGGTTGCTCCATGCCCCTCCCCCACACATAGCTGCCACCTGAAGGCTCCATGCAGGACCAAAAGAAACAGGCTGGTGTTCCTCCATGCTGCAGTGCAGTCTGTCTGCGCCTCCCCTGCCTCTCCATAGAGTTGTGGTCGCTTACCGAGGCTCTAGACTGGTGCCTGCAACTCCATGGTGCTGAATGTGCTATCACATCCCAACAGCTGTGAGGGTACCGGGTGGCCGCGTGGGCACCCCATGGTCCCCCCAACACACGGGAGGTGACCACGGGGCAACATATTCTGGGGGACTTCAACGTCCACGCCGATGCCGGCCTTGTTGGGGCGGAGCGGGAGTTCATGGCCGCCATGGCAACTATGAACTTGTCCCAGGAGGTGATCTGCCCGACCCACGTGGGGGGACATATCCTCGACCTGATCTTCGGCTCTGGCCTTGAGGCGGGGGGTCCGGTTGTGGGGGAGGTGACAGCGGTGCCCTTGTCGTGGACGGACCATTACCTCCTTCAGGCCGGTCTTTTAGCGCGCCCCCTCCAGAAGGGGAAGGGACCAGTTAGGATGGTCCGCCCTCGGAGGCTGATGGAACCCCAGCGGTTCCAGGAGGTCCTGAGGGAGCTTACCCTGGATGTGGACGGTCACTCTGTGGATGAGCTGGTCCGGCATTGGAACATCTTGCTGGAGGAGGCCATTGACAGGGTGGCTCCGAGGCGCCTTCTGCCTCGGTCTCGTCACCGCAGGACCCCTTGGTTTACTGAGGGGCTGCGGTGTATGAAGCGTGTGGGCAGGAGGCTAGAGCGACGCTGGCGTCGGACTCGGTCTGTCTCCGATCGTCTTCTCCATAGGGCCCATTTGCGGTCCTATGTGGAGGCTGTGAGGACGGCGAGGAAGGAATTCCTCGCCGTCCTCATAGCGTCTGCGAAGTCGCGTCCAGCGGAGCTGTTTCGGGTGGTGCGGGGGCTGGTGAGTCCGGCCTCCCTCCGCCTGGATGGGGACTTGTCCCGGGCCCGCTGTGAGGAGTTTGTCATCTACTTCGCAGACAAGATCGCTCGGATTCAGGCCGATTTCGACGCTGGGTTGATAGCAGTAGGGGAAGAGCGCGGGGGGGCGGAGGGTCCGTCTGGTCCATCTTTATGGGGTGAGTTTCAGGAAGTGACGCCAGCCGATGTGGTGGATGTCCTGGGGTCTGTGAGGGCCACGTGTTGTCAACTAGATCCATGCCCGTCCTGGTTAATAAAAGCTTCCGGGGAGACGTTGGGGACGGTGCTGGCGAGGGTGGTGAATGCGTCCCTTCGGCAGGGGAGGTTGTCGCCTTGCTTAAAAGAGGCTGTGGTGCGCCCCCTGCTGAAAAAACCATCGTTGGACGTAGACGCGCTCGCCAGCTACCGACCTGTCTCTAACCTTCCCTTTTTAGGGAAGGTTATTGAGCGGGCAGTGGCGCTCCAGCTCCAGGGTCATCTAGATAATATCGGGCTCCTTGACCCTTTTCAATCTGGGTTCCGCCCCGGCTATGGCACCGAGACGGCGTTGGTGGCCTTGGTGGACGACCTCCGCCGGGAGATGGATGCGGGATGTTCGACATTTCTCATCCTGCTCGATCTCTCGGCCGCTTTTGACACCGTGGACCATGGGCTGCTGTTGAGACGACTGCGTGACCGGGGGGGTCTGGACGGGACTGTTCTTGAATGGTTCCGTTCATTCCTCTCGGGGAGGAGCCAGCGGGTGGTGTTGGGGGAGGAAACATCGAGCCCCCGCGCCTTACCGTGTGGCGTTCCGCAGGGATCGATCTTGTCTCCATTATTATTTAACATCTATATGCAGCCCTTGGGGGAGGTCGTGAGAGGGTTCGGGGTGCGATGTCACCAGTATGCTGATGATACTCAGCTGTACCTCTCGTTTTCTACTGACCCAGACCCTGCTGTCTCGGTGCTATCCCAATGTTTGGAGGCCGTGGCGGATTGGATGCGGCGGAGCAGACTGAAGCTCAACCCAGATAAGACGGAGGTGATGGTGGTGGGGAGGGCGAAGGGGGTGGTGGCCCCCCTGGTTGGGGGGGTTTGCCCCCCTGTAGCTCAGCAGGTCCGGAGTCTGGGGGTCATATTGGACGCAGACCTGCGGCTGGAGCGGCAGGTGGAGGCAGTCGCTAAGGCTGCCTTCCGCCAGCTTTATCTGGTACGTAGGCTGCGTCCGTATGTCTCTGGCCCGGACCTGGCCTCCCTCATCCATGCCTTCGTCACCTCGCGGCTCGACTACTGCAACGCGCTCTACGTGGGGCTTCCCTTGTTCTTGGCCCGGAGGCTGCAGCTGGTGCAGAATGCGGCGGCTCGTCTTCTTACGGGGACGGGTCGCCGGGAGCACATTACACCGGTGCTCCGAGCGCTGCACTGGCTGCCGATAGTGTGCCGGGCCAAGTTCAAGGTCCTAGTGATGATCTATAAAGCCCTATACGGCCTTGGCCCCTCTTACCTTAGGGACCGCCTCGCCCTTCGCGCCCCGGAACGGCTCCTGCGGTCCGCCGGGGGTGCCCTCTTGGAGGTCCCCCGCGTAAAGCGGGGGGCCACGATGAAGCGAGCATTCTCGGTAGTGGGGCCGCGGCTGTGGAACTCCCTTCCGGAGGAAGCTCGCCTGGCCCCAAGCCTTTTAACATTTCGGCGGAACTGTAAGACCTGGCTGTTTGCCCAGGCCTTTGGGAGGGAGGGTGGGGGCGGGTTTTTTAATCCCCCGCCCGTTTATTTATTTATCACTGTTTTACCCTGTTTTATTGAGATATTTTATATTTATATTTTAAATTGTTTTAATTGTTTTATTGATTGTTGTTAGCCGCCCCGAGCTGCGTGGCAGGATGGGGCGGGGTAAAAATCTACAAAATAAATAAATAAATAAATAAAAATATTGCCTTGCATTTGCCCACACGGTGGGCTCCACATTTCCTTGGTTGATGTCATGTGGAGTGGCCCTGGGGTGAACATCTGGCAGCCACATGATACACGAACAGGTGAATGTGGGGCTGATGGGGGCAAATGAATTTCCATACTTGGTCAGACCAATAGTCCATTTACCACAACAGGATGTGGGGTAAACAGTGGCCACCTTCAGTTGCTTCAGAGAAATGCACAATAGGTCACAATGGAGTGATCCATTCCCTGCTATTTTCCCCCAGCTCCCAACAGTCAGAGGTTATATCCCCCAACCAAATTGACTAATAGCCAGTGAAAACCAATGCAGAGAATTCACTTAGTTTCTCTGAAATGGCCTTATCTTCCTTGAGCACCCCTTTCCCCTTCTGGTCATCTAATTAATAGCCCAAATGACTCTCCAGCAAACTTCCTACTTCTGATGTACTCAAAATACATAATTAGTACTTGCATCTTTAGCAACTCAATCCCAGATTCCCTCTTGGCCTACCTTATTAAGGTTTTACAACTAATTTGCCAATTTTATGCTCTTTCCTGCTTTCTTAATTTGGATTAGCCTTCCATTTTTTTAAAAAAATATGTCTTTTTGTTTCTAATAGCCTCCTTTGCCTCACCATTTATCCACTCTGGCAAGCCATCACAAGGTTTTGCTCACATATAGATAATGTGACCTTGTAACAGGGGCAGCACCCCAACGGGTGAGTGTTGTCAGGATCAATCCCAAGAAGCCATGCCCAAACGGGATCTTCACCAAGCATGCTCTTTATTTATAGTAGCCCCTCAGTAGCAATCTATTAGTCCATATACATGTCCATATGCATAGTTCAAGTATACACAGTACCAAATTATCCTGTTACAAGAAACCTGGGCCAAAGACCCCCTGGAGATGGAGAATTACAAGGAGTATTATATTCCTGCCATTTCTTATAGCTCTAGGGGTCATCCAAGTGGGGGCTTGGGATGCTTTATAGATCAACAGTTGGACATCCTTGATTTGATAGAAATTTCCCTTCCCTCTCTTGCGTTGGGATTTGTGGCAAATATTGGTCTATGTACACTAATCATTCTTTTAGTTTATATCCCTTCTCGGAATGTTGGCTCTTTTGACGATTCCAAGTGGAATAAGCTTGAGGAGTTAGTGGAAGAGTTGTTGAATGAATGAATGAATTTATTAATATTATTATGCGTAGCCTTAGGCCATAGTGTATAAACAGTTACAAGTTATCAAGATACAATGAATTTACATAACACAAACTTAATACAATCTGTCAGATAGAAAAGTCCAACAAGAAAACAATATCACAACGGATATAACAACCCACCCAAGGAACAGATTCATAGGGACCCTAGAGGTTATATGGTCAATCATTAGCATAAAATAATTGTGCACCGGAGGCTTGATTGAAAGAATAAACACATATATGTATGTATGTATCTTCCACCCCCTAAAAGTTAGGGGCTAATTTAAACTTGGACAGGTTTAAATACCAAGACATTTTCCCTGGAATGAATCATGTGGACCAAAAAACTGGCCATATTTTTAATAACACTCCTATCGGGACTGTCCAGCAAAAAGGAAAGAATCGCTGGGAGCTTATCTAGGTATGCTCCCAAAAACTGCTGCCTCAAATGATCATAGAGATGGCAATAGAGCAGCATATGCCCAACTGTTTCCACTGACTCCCTGTCAAATGGACAAAGCCTAGTACCAAAGGGAGTGCCCGCCAAGCGCCCCTCCATGACCTGGGATGATAGTGCATTGCAACGGGCAGACAAAATTAGATTTTTGCCCCGGGCAGAGATGTGTGTCTGAAGATAATGGGCCATCTGCCCCTGGTCAGGAACAAAAGCAAGGTAGAGAGACATATGTGGGGAAGCAGCAATTGTGCCCATTTCCACTTGTCTATATATATCACGGGACCTGGTTTTGACCTCCCTACCAAGTGATGTCAAGGGTTTATGGGCCAGATATTCTACTGACAACCCCATACGTACCAAAGATACCTGGATGCTGTCCTGCCAGGGATTGTGATAACTATCTGATCCAATAGCATGCAACAGCTCGGGGGAGTGAGTATCTGCCATCTTACACCACAACCCATGGGCACTCTCTATGGCAATTTGCTGCCAACTTAGCTGGCCACATTCTGCTCTTAATGCTACATATGGTGTACTCCTAGGTGCATTCAAGAGGCCCCGAAGATACCCCGCCTAGGCCAAGTTTAAATTGTGGGCCCAAAAAGGAGCCCAAATTTCGGCCCCGTACAACACCTGCGCCCGAACTTTAGCGTTATGGGTCTGAATGGCAGACAGAACTGCCGACCTGCCTGCCCGAGAAAAAAACCCCAACAGTGCTCGGGAGGGGTCCTTGGAAGCCAAGACGGCATGTTGGATGTGATGTTTCCAGGTTGCTGACAGGTGAAACAAAAGGCCTAGATAGCGAAAGCTAGAGACCTGCTGGAACTTGTGCCCCATGATATCCCAGTTATAGGTTCACCTCTTGGAGGTGAACACCACTACCCTTGACTTTTGGATGCTAATGGTGAGTTTCATCTCCTTGCAGAAAGACATAAAAGATGCCATCTGTCGCTTTTAACTGTGAGAGTTTCCGAGAGAGTATGGGAAAGGGGAACCCACAGACCTGTCACCCCAATCACACTTTGCACACCAGGAACTCCAATGTGGTGGGGGCACTCATGGTTCCGTGGTAAAAAGAGTTCCCTCAGGGTAGTAGGTGGCCCAGTTAGTCTCGTGAGAGGCAGGGCCGTGTCATCACTGGGAACGGGATCAGCAGAAAATGTGAGCGTGCCCCCTCCGCACTCCACAGGGGGACTAGGTCCCTGCCCACACGTTCGTGCCCCCCACACCCCACTCCCCCAGGACAGTGCAAGGGGGAAGCAGCCTCGTGTCACAAGGTGAAGGAAGGGGAAGAGCCCCGGGGAAGGGGAGTTAGGAGGGGGAGAAACCATCACCACACTTGGGGAAGGACACACAGGGATTTCCAATGGAGAAGATAGCAATTAGTGCACACCAACAGTAAGACTATGTAACACACAATATTCCCCCACTCGCCTCACCTGCTCTTGCACTCACCACGCACTCGCCCCGACCACACTCACTCAGGAACAAGTTTAGACCACACGCAATATCGCACAACGCTCAGGGGCCAGCTTCACAGTTAGACTGATCGCCGGCAAGGAAACCCTGAAGCGGCTGGTCTTAAATTCCATCAGCTCCACCCCCGCTTTGCCTGCAGACGTGCGGAGCGTTGCAGCATCAAACTGGGCCCCACCTCCTCTCTCACTGGTGCCGCAGGGATTCCCTTAGCCTCTGGGCGTGCTGCTGCCTCACCCCTTCGTTCTACTTCCGGGTCCTGGGAAGGATCCCTGGCGGGATGCTCTCTGTGTCTTGTGGCAGCATTCTTGAGCGCGTCAGGGGCTATCGGGGTTTGTGCGACACCCTCGGGGTTGGCGGGCAATCCTTGCATGGGGCCTCTCCCTCCTCCCTGTTCTCTTTGTCTCCCTATACCCTCCGTCTCTGTGACCCTCCCCCCTTACCCCTGACAATACCCCCTCCCCAGGGCTGCCGACCCCGGGGAAACATCCGCAAGGGTCCGGGTTTGGAGGGATGGTGGAGGTGGAACAGACGGGTGAGTCGAGGAGCGTGGATGGTGGTTGCTGGTTCCCAGGAGCGATCTGCAGGACCATACCCCTTCCAATCCACCAAGTAGAAAAGGGTGCCCTGCACCCACTTAGAGTCCAGGAGGGCTTGTACCTCATATCTGGAGTCCCCCGGAACATCACATATAGGTCCTGGAGGGGAGGCAGGCGAGAAAAGGGGAGGCTGGTGTGGTTTGAGTAAGGATACATGGAACACTGGATGGATATGGAAGGAAGGGGGTAAGGTCAGTCGATACACCACTGGATTAACCTGCAGTTCCACTGGGAATGGCCCCATGAAGCGATTATCCAGTTTTGAGGAGGGGCGAAGGGAAGGGTAGTGACGATGGTCTAGCCATACCATATACCCTACCTGGTACTGTGGGGCTAACTGACGATGTCTATCAGCCTGGTGTTTATATTACTGCCGTGCAGCTTGCAGCATCATACGGGCATGGACATGGCAGCGGTGTAGTGTTTGTATCATTGCACCGGCGACGGGTACTTTCACCGAGGGTTCTTCTATCAATGCGAGTTGGGGGTGGAATCCGTAGGACACGAAAAAGGGCGATGTACCTAAGGGCGCGTGGGGCGCATTGTTAAAAGCGAACTCGGCAAGGGGAAGATATGTTACCCAATCGTCCTCGAGGTAATCCACATAGCAGCAGAGATATTGCTCCAGGGTCTGATTGGCTCTTTCTACTTGTCCATTTGCCTGTGGCCTGTAGGCGGTTGTAGGGGCTAGTTGCATGCCCACCGTGGTGAACAAGGCCCGCCAGAAATGGGCGGTAAACTGTGACCCTCAATCCGATCCGATAGTCCAGGGCAGTCCATGATGCTTGACAACATGTTGTAAAAAAAGCTGGGCTGTGTGGCGAGCAGTTGGGAGTTTCTTGCAGGGGATGAAGTGTCCCATTTTCGTGAACTGATCTATTACCACAAGGATGGTCGTATAACCCTGGGATGGGGGTAATTCCACAATGAAATCTAAGTTTACTCTCTGCCACAGACCCTGTGGAAGGGGAGCCAGCTGTAGTAAGTAAGTAAATATTTATTGTTTGACCATCGTTCTTCAACAGCATATGACAAACAGGCCAAATAGCCAAAAGTACACCATACAAATTCAAAATGTACATGTAGAAAACCAGCTACTCAATAAGAACAAAATAGATAAAAAATAAGTAAATAGGTATATGAGTCCTCATAGGGGCCAAATTTATCTTTCCCTGGGTTCAAATCACCTCATGTACCTATAAGCTCACTCCCCATACTCTATGAAAATTGGGTAGGGTAGGGCCCGCTCTACCCTCCCGAAGATTATAGCGGCCACGCATATCCCCTTCGGATAGAGAACCGCAAACCTAATCAATCTAAGGGCTTTAATCAGCTACCCTTAGCCCTCACTAACTCTACTCGGAGGGCCATTCCGAAATTTGGATTGCACACTAGGCCCTTAATTAAGTCCTTAATCGTATCAAAGGGATCCCACCCCCATAAGTCTAAGTCAAGTCAAATCAAAGTTAAGGACCTGGGCCGATGGCCTTTTTACCTTCCCGATCTCATACCAGGGAATTTACCAAGACATGTTGGCTCTCCAGAGGAATTTCTCCCCAGTTGGTGTCCCTCCAGGAACCTCCTCCTAGTTTGGAGGGTTTTCCAACAGAAATTTGCCACCGCCCATGAGGTTTCGGAGTCGTACGGGGCAAGTAGCTTCCTCAATACACAACAATCCGTGGTTGATCCCCTCAACATCCCACTCTCATCCAGTTATTTAACTCTAAGGCCAGTTAACATGGGGCAGAAAAGTAGAATATGCGCTGAAGAATCTACCAACCTCCAGTCACAAAATGTACAGAACCGTTGCTCGAACGGCATCCCCCTGTACCGGCCTTCCAGAAGGGCTGAGGGAAAACCATTACACCTCATTTTGGCATAGGCAGACCTTCTGCCAAAATCTTGCCATTCAAACTGATAGTTCTGCCACCCCTCCAGTGGGTTAAACGGGATGAAATCAGGGGCAACCTTCTGTTCCCTAAGTAGCACTCTCTCCATCTGTAGCGTTTGGTCTGCGATTCAACTTTTAATGAGACTTCTGGCTGCTCTAAAGCCAAGCGGCTTCAGAGACTGGGGTGAAAAAACCAATTTGTAAGCCTCTTGCTCTGCCACCTTCATCCATTTGTCCCCCAGCCCTGAATTCAGGGCGAAATCTAAGAGCGTAGCCTTATGGGAGGGGAAGAGGGCCAGCTTACTCCAGAAGATCACCACCGACTGGAGGGCATGCGCCCTCAAAGGTGCCACAAGGGATTCATATCTCAGCAGCACTTGGGGGGTACCCCTAGGAACTCCCAGGATGATTCTGAGGAACCTATTCTGAATACTCTCTAATTTATCCAGATAAGCGAGTCCCCAAACCGGAAGAGCATACAACATTTGGCTAACCGTTTTTGCTCGAAAGAGCCGGAGGGCCGGTAGAACCAGCTTCCCCCCCTGGCCAAAATAGCATTTGACTATTGCCATTGATGATTTGCCTGCCATCCCCTTCACTGCCTCAAAGTGGAGATTCCACCCAGCCGAAGCTGAAAAGGTTACCCCCAAATAGCGAAATGACCGCACCTGCTCGATCTGCCTGCTTTTTATAGACCAGGAATGAACTTTCTGGGCACCCTTCAGGCCCGCTATCAAGACCTTGGTCTTACTATAATTGATAACCAATTTTTCCTCTTGACAGTAGTCCCCAAACCTCTGCATTGCCCGTTTTAGGCCCACTTTAGATTGGGAAATCAGGACTGTATTGTCCGCATACAGGAGGAGTGGAACCCTCCGGTCGCCGATTTTGGGGGCATGAGTGTCTATCTCTTTCATATGAACCACTGCATCGTTTAGGTAAAGGTTAAACAGAGCTGGGGCCAGCAAGCATCCTTGTCGGACCCCGGAGTTCACCCAAACCGGTTTGGACAATGCTTGCCCTGAATCAGAACGAATCTGAAGAGAGTTCCCTGAGTGCACCCTAATTAGTAGGAACAGTAGTCTGGGCTCTAGGAATAAGGAGTTTAATTTTGTCCAGAGCCGCTCTCTATGGATTGAATCAAACGCCTTTTCCAAGTCGATAAAGCAAAAATATAATCTCCGCCCTCCAGCAGCATATTTGGAAAGTAGGGCAGTCAATACAAAGATATGGTCCATCGTGGAGCAGCCCTCCTGGAAGCCTATCTGTTCGAGTTCAATAATGTTAGAGCTATCCATCCAGGCCTTAAGTTTACCAAGAAGAAATCTGGTGTAAAGTTTGCCGATTACACTTGAAAGACTGATCGGGCGTTAATTACCTGGCAAACTGGGATCACCTTTCTTATATATTGGCACCACGATGCTATTAAGCCAAGATGCCGGGAGGTTGCCTGTTTCATTTATGGAGGAGAATAAGGGAGCTAACCTTTTAGCCCATCATTCCGGGTCTGATTTTAAGAGGTCTGGAGGGACAAAATCTGGCTCAGGGGCCTTTCCTGATTTCAGTTGCAGAATAAGGCTTACTACCTCCTCGGGTGTCACCGGTTGCCACTGAGGGAACCTATGCGAGGAAGGGGAAGAGATTTCCACTATCTCCCCCTTGGTACCTGCATACAGGGCAGCATAAAAATCCTCCCAGGTCTCTGCTGGTACTGCAGAGACCTGTGTTACCCTGTTCTCTCTCCAAGCCACTCGGATAGAATCCCCAAAAAGCTTGGAGTCCTGGTCCTTTGCTGCCCCTAGCAATATGGCCCATCGTTGTTTTTGAAACTCAATTTTCTTTTTGGCCAGAAGTTTCCGATAGCTATTCCGGCTCGATGTCATATGGGTCCTCACCAGTTGACTGGGCTTAACCCTCAGCTTCCTTACCAACCCTCGGAGAGATGACCTGGCCTTCCTACACTCCCCATCGAACCAAGTTGGAAATTGTATAGGCAATTTGGACTCCCGGACTGGAGAGCAAGGGATTGAGAGAAATGGGGCCAACAAGGACACCAACTCCTCATAATCAGGCAAAAAGTCCACCTTTGAAGGATCACTGTTATCTACCGAGCCTGGGATAGCCAAAGAGTGAGTAAATGCCAAGATAGAATCTCTTAGGCCCACGGACCATTTAACTCTCCTCCTGCCTACCACCCCCCTCCCAGGACAAATCTGCTGGGGAATAACCCCAGCTGAATTGAGAGAGCATTTGGGATCCATTATCCTCATAACCAGGGGAAAGTGAAACGATTTGATCCGCGGAATCACCTGCATTTTCTGAACATGGGAGAATAGCAGGGTTGATACCAAGAAAAAATTGATGGTACTAGACCCTTGGGGGGCATGGTATGTAAAATTTCCCTCCCAGTCATCCACTACCCTGCCGTTTATTATTACCAGGTCAAGCTCCCTTTCTAGTTTGTCCATAAGGGTTTTCCTAGCCCCTAACACCGTGTCCATGCTCTTTCTTCTAGGGATATACACCTCTGCAAAGGAATCGTTTAGAACTTGAGACCACTGCGGTCCTACCGATGTACCCATCCTTGCATTAAAATCTCCCCCTAAAACTATATGGGCATGTGGGAATCTACACGCTGCCAGGAGAACCTGTTCTATCAGTTCTGTCCACAACTCCAGATCATAATAACGAGAAGAATCCGGAGGGAAATAAACATTGCCCAAAAGAAGTTCAAACCCCGAGGGGAATAGGCAGTAATACAGAGCAAAATAAGACTTAATTGATGCTGCTAGATGAACTTGTGCCTGTAAGGAGGAAGCCACTAATAGCCCCAAACCTCCACTTCATCTACCGTAATGCAATGGTGGAGATGCTTCTACCCAGTAGGTTTGGAACCCCCTCCAACTCTTAAGGTCAGATGAATCTGGCAACCACGTTTCCTGAAGGAGCAGGATATCATGCTGCATCAGGAAATTTTGGAAATCTACATTGGCCTGAAGAGCCCTCCAGCCCGCAATATTCCAGGAGACCACTGACAGGCTGGAGAGATTGGGGGCAGCTCCCACCCCCTGTCATACTTTGTTCTTAGCGCCTTGTTTGGTATGGCCTCTCAAGATTCTCCCCGGGGGGCGAGCCGGGACCACTAGTCCCTGTACTGGGGACTTCGCTGGGGGCGAGATCTCAATATTTCCAGAGTATCAGCTCACCTGGTGATGGTCTGGCCTCCTAGGGATGGCCCCTGCTCCCCCACTCTCCGCTTCCCCCTCACCCTCAGAGAAAAGGGAACCCTGGTCCAAAAGGGAGTCTAACCTAGGGGACAAAGCACCCACCGCTGTCAGGGGGGCCTCCACCCTCTGAATAACTGGGAGCCCTATCTGTTCGCTCATACTAAATGCCAGATGAGCAATAGTAGCTGAAGATTCCCGCCTTCCAGCAGCTGCCCCCGCACCACAGCTATCTCCCCAGATTGGGGATAGCAATAGCGGGTGGGCCTGAGAATGGGACAGCGAGTCTGAAGTTCTAAAAGGGGCAGGCTGAGTTCCAAAAGGTGGTTTCTGGAGGGTCCTCTGGGGCGTACTAGTACTGCCTGCCTGCCTAATCTCATCCAGGTGGCCGCAAAGGGCTTCTAATCTTCTCAAAAATCCATTTTGCATAGCCATCGTGGTGGATAGGGAGCTCCGATAGGTCCCTACAAAAGGGGGCTGAGGGTTCACCTCAACCGGTCTACCTGCCTGAGGAGGTTCCACCAAGGTGGGGGCCATTAATGGGTCTCTTATAGGGCCCCTTCCCCGAGTGGACCCTGAGTGAATAGCAGGTAGTGAAGGGTTTCCTCCAGCCCTTGGAGAGTGACTGGGGGGATGATCTCTATCTGAGGGAACTATGATATCTCGGCACCAGCCAATTGGTTTCCCTCCACCCTCTGGATCAGCAGGGGAGGGGCTTTTGCCTCCCAAACCTCAGCCTTATTCTGCAGAGCCTGGAATGTCCAGGAAATGTAAATACTGTTCTCTTGTAGCCAACCTTTCTTAAATAGAATGGAATCTAATGAGAATGAGGGAGCGAAAGTCACAAGTATAGATTGCCTATCTTTTAGGACCATATGATCAACTGAAATTATGTCCCGGCTAGTTATCAGAGTCTTCCTTAGTAATGGACGGAGCCGCTCAGCCACATCCAAAGATGTACTCCACAATAGTGGCCGGCGATCCTTCTTAGGTAATATGGTGAGGATCAAAGTTGCAGGCAGCATGTGAAAAGCCTCCGCATTCTCTGAGTATAGGCAGGGGACGTCTCTATGCGAGGGAGTGGGGACCCCTCTAGCCCCCCAAAACAGCCCCCTTAAGGGGCTCTGAGGCATATGAGGGGGTGCCGCCGACTGATTTAATGCACCCTCCCACACACAGGCTAAAGTACTCTTATGCCCATAAACCGTTGTGGAGCCCAATTTGTCCTGTATCTGGGCAAGTTTGAGAAACATAAAACGCAACGTGTCAGCTGTAAGTATCACATGCTCCGAGAGGAAGGCAGCAAGTCTCTCTCCCACCAAAGGTGGGGTCTCTTGGGAGTCTATGTTCCTACTGGCTTCCTCTACAGTAGGAGCTCCCATCAACGGGTTTAGGTGAGAAGTAGTAGCGGCAGGATCACCCATTTCTTGCATATTAGCAAGCGGCTGGAACCAATTTGCTATAGTAAGGGGCAGGTATATACCTTCCCTACTTCCAGCCATTAGTGGGGCTGGCGGCCAAAAACTCTCCATCTTACTTTGCCTTAGTGCCCCCTTGGGGAGGTGCAGATTGGTTGGCACACTCTGCTTACCACTCCTATCCATCGGATCGGCTCTTCTACACTGAGTGCCTATAAGGAGGCGTTGGGGTGGACCCCCCGGCTCGCCTGGCCGCGCGCACAAGGCTGCGCGCACAAGGCCGCGCACGCCGGCACTCCCCGCCTTTTAGGGAGGCTTCCCTTGGGTTGCAGGTGGAATCACTCAGGTGGGTGCCTCCATAGGGCTCTAGCAGGTCTCCAAGCACCGGGGTCCACACAAGCCGCTCACACAACTGCCGCTGGCACGCCCCGCCTTTTAGGCAGACTTCCCTCAGGTCGCAGGTGGAATCACTCAGGTGGGTGCCTCCACGGGGCTCTAGCAGGTCTCTAAGCACCGGGGTCCACACAAGCCGCTCACACCGAGCCAGCTGTAAGAGGCTGACGGGCTTTTGTTGTGGCACCTTCGTGCGGCAACAAGTAGGGCAGCCGCATACGTAGTGCTGCACATCTTTTCTCATAGAGGGCCACCAGAAATGTCATTGCAGAAACTGTAATGTCCGACGCGGTCCTGGATGTCCTGCTAGGGGGGCATCATGGTGGACCCAGAGAATCTTTTGCCACACGATGCATGGAACGGCTATGGCCCCATTATGTTGGGGCAACTCTGTAGAAGAGGCTTTCATTTCTGCCTGTATCTCTGGGTCCTGGGCAGCCCACGTCTTCATCTGTTGCAAGGTAAGCCCCCCTGCTAGGAACACCTGGGGTTTAATGATGACCTCTCCCTTCAGGGCGAGGTTGTTGGAGACTTTGCTATATCGTGACAGGGCATCTGCTACTGTATTGAGCTTTCCTGGGCGATAGAGGATTTGAAAGTTAAAATGCGCAAAAAAGAGGGCCCACCTTGCATGACCCGCATTTTGAATTCTGGCGGTTTGCAAAATTAAATTCTTGTGGTCCGTGACTACTTGAACAGGATATCGGGCCCCCTCAAGGTAGTGTCGCCAAACTTCAAAAGCGGCACATATTGCTAATAACTCTCAGTCCAAGATTGTGTAATTCCGCTCCGCGGGGGTGAGCTGTCGTGAGTAAAAGGCACACAGCCGCGGAGTGTGTCCTGCTTCCCTGATTTGGGACAGAACTTCTCCCAATGCCACGCTTGAGGCATCCATCTCTACCAGGAAGGGTAAGGAGAAGTCAGGGTACTGCAAGATGGGTGCCATCATAAAGACCGCCTTTAGGTGGTTAAATGCCTCTTGTTGTTTTGGCCCCCACACATACGGTTGCCCTTTTTTAAGGAGCTGTGTCAAGGGTGCCGTTACATCCGCATACTGAGAAATGTATTGCCTGTAATAGTTGGTGCTGCCCAGGAAACTTTGGAGTGGTTTCACTGCTTGGGGTGCGGGCCCGGAGTGGATTGCTTCCACCTTAACGGGGTCCATGGTGATTCCGTCGACTGAAATTAGGAAGCCGAGGAAGGGGATTTCTGCTTGATGAAAGGCGCATTTCTCCATCTTACAGTACAAATGGTACTGTCGTAGGCGTCGTAATACTATCTTCACATGCTGAAGGTGCTGTTGTTGGGTTCTAGAGAAGATAAGGATATCGTCAAGATATGCAATAACAAATTGATCTAAAATGTCTCAAAATATATCGTTGATTAAATGCTGGAAGTCAGCCGGGGCATTGGTCAACCCATAGGGCATAACTAGGTACTCAAAATGACCATATCTGATACGAAAGGCAGTTTTCCATTCATCACCCTTTTTTATTCACAGGAGGTTATACGCCCCGCGCAGATCCAGTTTCGTGAAGATAGTAGCTCCTTGAAGCCTGTTGAGTAATTCTGGGATTAAGGGTAATGGATACCGATTCTTCACAGTAATGGTGTTAGGTCTCTATAGTCAATGCAGGGTCGTAGCCCCCCGTCCTTCTTAGTGTCAGGCTCCGGGGTACGGAGCTGTGGGGGGGAACAAGGAGAGAGAAGGAAGGCCAGGGCTATCAGGCTCCAAGGGACGGAGCCGGGGAGAGAGAGACGGTAGGCGGAACCAAGGCCCAGGCACAGGGGGGGAAAACAGGTGTCCTCAAGGCGACCCTCTGAAACCTCTCAGTTGCTCTCTTGGACCCAAGAGATTATGCGCTCAGCATCTCTACCAGACACGCTGATCTAAGAAGGCATGCGACTCACCATTGAGGCCAGGGTCCGAAGCCAGAGGGATAAACCACCACCGGGACGGAAGTCTCCCATGAATGGGAAACTTGCAGGGGTACCTAGGGGAAGGGGAGTTCGGAGGAGCCCAGCCACAAGGGTACAAACCGCGATGCTCAAGTCAGGGAAGCTGGCGGGTCAACCAGTACCCTGGAAGCAAAGGGGAAACTGAGCAGGAGCCTGCCTAGAGCAGGGGAGGAACTAAGGCACAAGCCCCCACGGGGCAAAGGGAAAGGGACTAGGCACAAGCCCCCACGGGGCAAAGGGAAAGGGACTAAGCACAAGCCCCCACGGGGCAAAGGGAACAAGTAAGCATGGGTTACGCACAAGACAAGAGGGACAAGCAAACCTGGAGCACAGACAAGACAGGGGAGAAACAAGCAAGCAAGGGGAATGCACAAGACGGGAGAAACAAGCAAGCAAGGGGAATGCACAAGACAGGGGAGAAACAAGCAAGCAAGGGGCACGCACAAGACTCACACATACAGCACAAGTACTCCTCAAGTATAACAAACACGAATAAGAAGGGGGTAAGAGACGTTGCTCCACCAGCTTCCTGTGGCCACACCAAGGCTTAAATACTTCCTGTGGCCAATCAGGAAACTGGGAGGCAGGACTAAGGTAATTGGCTACAGCTGGGAAGGGGCATGACACACAAGGAGCAAGCATACAAAGGAGACAGAAGGGGGACAACCCCACACCCTTACCAGTACACCAGGTGGCACAGGGTGCTGGAGCGCCTGTCCAGCACCTCAAGGGCCATGGGTTCAAGACCCAGCCCTGACACTTAGGGACAAAAAAAAGGGGTGCTCCCCCATGAGACGTGGAGGGGCAAATAAATCCCTTTTCAAGATTCTCATCGATATATTATTTTAAAGTCTTTAATTCGGGCTCTGACAAGGCATAAATTCGTCCATAGGGGGGTGTAGTGTCAGGAAGCAAATCGATAGTACAATCATAAGTACGGTACGGGGGGAGTTCCAGAGCCTGTTGTTTCTGAAACACATCTTCAAACTCCTGGTAGTCCGAGGGGAGCATCATCTTGGTGGTGGAGGCCAGTACTACCTTCTGGGGGTCTCCCTCCTGCCTCGGGGCTTCCTGTTGGCAACAAGAACGACAAAGTGGAGAGGAAAAAGAGATTCTCTTGCCTGCCCAATCAATGGAAGGGTTATGTTTTCGCAACCACGGAATCCCCAAAACTACTGGGAAGGCAGGGGTACTCACTAAGTCCAAGGTTAGCTGTTCTTGGTGGTTCCCGATCCAACTGGTGAGAGCGGTGGTACAGCAGGTAATAGGACCAGAGACCAAGGGGGAGTCGTCGATGGCAAAGACTGCTTCGGGGTTCAATTTTTGCAAAAGAGTGACCCCATACCTTTGTACCGCACGCTCATCGATAAAGTTTCCTGATGCCCCGGAGTCCACGAGTGCCGGGAGGACTATCTCCTTTTTGGCTTGGACTTGCAACATAAGGGGCACCCGTAATTGTTCCCCGCGTAGCCAAATGGTGGCGACGTGGTGGGTGGTCGACGTAGGGGTGCTGGGGTTGGTTACCGGGGCGTCCCCTGTCCACCCCGACCCCGCTCATTTCCCGAACTCCATCTATGAGGGGGTAACTGGGGACAGCCGCTGGAAAAGTGCCCGGCAGGACCACAGTAATAGCAAAGTTTACCCACTCGCCGCTGTTCCTTCTCTTGGAGGTCGAGTGGGCCTCTTGACGCCCCTATCTGCATAGGTTCTGGGTCCTCTAGCTTCGCCACCCCGGCTCCTGAAGTTGGGGCTCGGGGCACCCATACTCGGCCTGTATCCTGTTTCCGTTCTCGTCATCTTTCCGCCAATCGTTCGTCGATCTGGCAAGCCAGATTGACTAGTTCTCCCCATTTTTCTGGGGTTCCGGTCAAGGCCAACTGATCCTTGATCTCATCGTTGAGGCCTTTCTGGAAAAGTACCTTCAACACCTTGTCGGCCCACCCCAGTTCCACTGCCAATTGTTGGAAACGCGTGATATACTCTAAAATGGGTCCTTTACCCTGTCGAAGCATCATGATGGCCGCTTCTGCATCTTTCTTACGATGGGGGTAGTCAAAAAGGAACTGGAGTTCTTGCAGGAATCCTTTTAAATCTTTTAGGAGGGGGCTATCTTTTAGCAGCAAGGGGGTGGCCCAGTCCAGGGCCAGACCCTCCAAGTGCCCAATAATGAAGGCCACCTTGACTGCATCAGACGCATACGTGAGTGGTTGCATCTGAAAGGCCAGTTTGCATAGTGCCAAGAACCCCTGAAAGCTTTTGCGATCCCTCCCAAACTTTTGTATGGGAGGGTGACGGGTTTCTCTCCCTTGCTGCCCTACAGCTGCGACGACGGCGTCACCTCCACCGAGGGTGCCGCTGCCACCTCCATGCCTAGCACCCCCGCACCTCCCCCTGTTACTTGTTCTTTTAAATCTTTGAGATCCATGGCCAAGGCCTGAATGGCCCAGGCCATCTCCTCCATTTGCTGTGCCAGGTCCATGGTATGGGCCGGCGATATTGTGAGAGTTTCCAAGAGAATATGGGAAAGGGGAACCCACAGACCTGTCACCCCAATCATCAGGGCCGGCCCCAGGGTTTGTGAGGCCATGTGCGAAGTCTTGGTGCGGGGCCTAATTTGCATAATTAGGCACCACCTAATTATGCAAATGTATAAATTTACATAAAACTTACCCCCTCTGGACAGGAAGGATTCCCATTCTCCACCTCTCCAAGCAACCATGGAGAAGCATGGCCTCCTAATGCTTCCCCCCATCCCCAGCCAAGTGTCTACCACCACTCCCCAGGAGTGGTTCCACTGCAGGGGCAGCCATGCAGGCAGTGACACAGACAGAGAGAGACTGACTGCGTCCACTGCCTTACTGGAGGAGGGGCCAGGGGGTGAGCTTAGCCAGTCTGGCCTCCAGGGCCTGTTGCTTCTTGCTGCCAGTGCCGCCTGTGCCTTGTGCACGCATGCGGTGTGACCAGTCCAGAGGTGCTGCTATCACACACACAAGACACCCAAAATGCAGCTAGCTTATTAAGCGCATTATGCCATGAAAAGAGACATATAACCAGTTCAGTTGTGCCCCCATAATCAGTTCATGCTGCCCCCACCCCATAACCAGTTCATTTCTGCCCCCGCCCCCATATAATCTATTCACGCTGCCCCCACCCATAACCATTTAATTTGTGCCCACGGGGCAGCGTGAATTGATTATATGGGGGTGCAAATGAACTGGTTATGGGGTGCGGGTTTAAAGACAGTATTCCTGTTAGCAATAACTTCATTAAGAAGAGTTAGTGAAATAGCAGCCATAATAATCTCAGAACCATATTTGCAGATTTATTTTCCAAGACAGAATAGATATTGCTTTACATCCTAAATTCCTACCTAAGATAGTATAAGTAAGACAGTTGTGAGAATGTGGCCCTTTTTACACGGGTCTCTCCTCCCAGCCGTAAACACGCAGATTTCTGTGTGTTCATGGGTGGGGGAACCCCATGTGAATGACGTGGTGCACGCGCCCATGGTGAGTGGGGGTGCGTGCGCGCTCGCCTAACACGCATCCCCACTCACCCCCCCACTCATCCCCACGCACGGAGCAACCGGGGGAAATGGTGGTTACTATGTGGGTGTGGATGAGTGGTGGGTGAGTGGGGATGTGTGTGCAGCTGTGTGCATGCCCCATCCATGCACTGGCGCGCCCACGGACTCCCCACCCGGCGGAGCCATGTAAAAATATCATGTGAGGAGCCACTCGAAGAAGAACAGAAGGTTGCTACCTTGCAAACAAGGTTCTTTGAGATGGCTCCGAACATTCTCACAACACCCACCCTTCCAGCCCCGCATGGAATTCTTTTCTTATATTTCTAGAAAGGGTTGAAAGGAACTGTCATTCAGAGGGGGAGGGTTCTTTTTATACCAGAGGAGCTCAAGACCATCATGTGGTCTATTATTTGAACAGGGTGAGCGCGCACAACCCAGTTGTGAGAATGTTGGGAGCCATCTCGAAGAACCTTCTTTACAAGGTAGCAACCTTCTGATCAGCACGTGGGGAGGAGCTGTTTGTAAACAGCCTTATCTCCCAGCCTGATCCAGTGTCCCTGCCCCTGCTGCTGCTGCTGCTGCAGCACTACTAGAAGGCAGAGGCAGGTGAGGGATGGGGTCTGGAGCCAGGGAGGGGAGGAAGAATCACTTTCTGGGGGAGAAGCTGGCTGCAGCCTGCTGCCCAGCCAGGCAAGTGCGGGGCCCCAGCTGGTGGCGGGGCCATGTGCGGCCGCACATGTGGCACATGCCTGGGGCCGGCCCTGTCAATCACACCTTGCACACCAGGGACTCCAGTGGGGCGGGGGCACTCATGGTTCCGTGGTAAAAAGAGTTCCCTCAGGGTAGTAGGTGGCCCAGTTAGTCTCGTGAGAGGCAGGGCCGTGTCATCACTGGGAACGGGATCAGCGGAAAATGTGAGCGTGCCCCCTCTGCACTCCATGGGGGGACTAGGTCCCTGCCCACACGTTCGTGCCCCCCCCCACTCCCCCAGGACAGTGCAAGGGGGAAGCAGCCTCGTGTCACAAGGTGAAGGAAGGGGAAGAACCCTGGGGAAGGGGAGTTAGGAGGGGGAGAAACCATCACCACACTTGGGGAAGGACACACAGGGATTTCCAATGGAGAAGATAGCAATTAGTGCACACCAACAGTAAGACTATGTAACACACAATATTCCCCCACTTGCCTCACCTGCTCTTGCACTCACCATGCACTCGCCCCGACCACACTCACTCAGGAACAAGTTTAGACCACACGCAATATCGCACAACGCTCGGGGGCTAGCTTCACAGTTAGACTGATCGCCGGCAAGGAAACCCTGAAGCAGCTGGTCTTAAATTCCCTCAGCTCCGCTCCTGCTGCGCCTGCAGGCGTGCGGAGCATCGCAGCATTAAACTGGGCCCCGCCCCCTCTCTCACTGGTGCCGCAGGGATTCCCTTAGCCTCCGGGCGTGCTGCTGCCTCACCCCTTCGTTCTACTTCCGGGTCCTCGGAAGGATCCCCGGCGGGATGCTCTCTGTGTCTTGCGGCGGCGTTCTGGAGCGCATCAGGGGCTATCGGTGTTTGTGCGACACCCTCGGGGTTGGCGCGCAATCCTTGCAAGGGACCTCTCCCTCCTCCCTGTTCTCTTTGTCCCCCTATACCCCTCTGTCTCCGTGACCCTCCCCCCTTACCCCTGACATTAACCCAACTTGCATTTGAGACAGTAGCACTACATCGTCCGCAAATAGGAGGCATCCTACCACTCTGTCTGCTATTTTAGGTGGAAAAAACCTTGGGGCCACCATTAAAGATGCCACATCATTGATATAATAATTGAACAGGGCTGGTGCAAGCACACAGCCCTGTTGGACGCCTTTAGTAGTACTTATAGGTGGTGTCAGGTGCCCCTGGCAATTAATCTTCACACAGAGAGAGAGGACTGGGTATATAGGGAGCAAATTATGTATAATAAACGTGGGTCAACAGTGAAGTCCATCAGCTTCTTCCATAGGAGTGCCCTAGCAATAGAGTCGAATGCTGCCTTCAAATCCAGGAAGGCAGCAAAAAAGGACCTGTTACGGGCCTTATACTTACAAATGACATGATAAAGGGCTAGACATAACTCAGTGGTGGAACGTCCCTGCTGGAACCCCAGCTTGCTCAATAGCAACAATCTTTTCTCCCACCAGCCAGTCAGTAAATCTATGCAACAAAAACTTGGCATATATCTTTGCCACAACGCATAGGAGACTGATGGGCCTGTAATTGGCCGGATCACTGTTTGAGCCTTTTTTGAAGATGGGAATAACGATCGCTCTTCCCCACCCTGCTGGTATGGCCCCTATGTTTTCGATAGTTGTAAACAGTGCGGCCAACACCGGGAACCACCAGTCCCTGTGCGTCTTAAGAAACTCCACATGAATCAAGTCACTGCCTGTGGCTTTTCCATTTTTAAAGGAGTCGACCAGTAATTCTATTTCATCCGTGGTAACCGGTATCCAGTAGGGCCCCAGATTAATATTGTCTAGGGGGGCCTCCCCGCCATCGTTTTCTGGAGTGGAGTTAAATAAGCATAGAAAATGCTCAATCCAGGAGCTAGGTGAAACAGGTGAAACTAGTAGCGCAGGTTTACGGGTGACACTAGCATTCACCAGCCTCCAGAATTCTTTGTTATTCTTCTGCTCTGCCACTACCTGGAGTCTGTCCCAGCGATCTTGGTCAAATTTCCTTTTCTTGGATTTTATAAGGTTCCTGTACTCCAGCTTGAGTACATGATAAGAAGCTGGAAGCTTGGTCACAGTTGACCTCCTATATTCTATAAAGGCTGGCCAGTTTCGCCCTAGCTACCTTGCATTCCCTATCAAACCATCCCTTACTGATGGTACTAGGAGGTTGCCTAGATTGACCACATGATCCTGGTCACAGGGTTTTAAGAAACTGGCCACAGTTTTCAATTAACTGGTTGTATGAATCCACTGTGCTAGTGCCTCTACTGGGGGAAAGAAGAACTTCACGCTGGTGCTGACAGCCAGGATCTGAAATGATAGAGGCTATGAAACCTACAGGTATCCTATCCCATTGGGCAGAACAATGAGGTTCCAATCCGTCCAGGTCAATATTATTGCCCATAGTGCCGTGGGACAAAAAGGGAATTATATCCAAGGAGATAGTCAAAGGGACATGGTCGCTAACCAGAACTGACCCCATGTGAAAATCCAGTAAATAAGGGCTAACGGGGGAGGAAACCAGGGCACAGTCAACAGTGCTGGACCCAAGGTGTCCCAAGTAAGTAAGCTCGCCCCTGGTGTCTCCAAAACCTGACCCATTAAGAACATAAAGGCTATTGGATATGATAAGATTAGTTATTCTAATGCCTGACGAATTAATCCTAGGATCTTTGGATACCCTTGATGAAAGTCTGCCGTATGGATCCTGCGGCAAAGGGTCGCAATATCGCAAAAGATCCTGGCCACTCGCCCCCAGCCTTGCATTAAAGTCGCCTACTAAAAGTAGTAGTCCCTCTGGGTATTTATTTAGGAGGCAGTCTCCCAAATCCTCCAGCTCGATCCAACCGACCTGCCTAAAGGAGCCTGCATTACACGGAGGGATATAGACAGAAATAACCACCCAGGTAAGTTGGCCAATGGAAAAGACCAGGGCCAGAGCTAGAGCATGTACTTTGATAATCTCAAGTTCCTGGTACATTAGACTATCGGAGATAAAAAAAAAATCTATGCCGCCACACGGGCATCCTCTGGTGTTATACATACTAGCTGGTAGATCATAGGCCTTGTACTCCTCAAGGGCGAGTCCAGGTTTCTTGGATACAGATGATCTGGAACTTCCCTGCATAAGCAAGGAAGTTTGGATTAATTTTGTGCCTATCCCAGCCCGCCAAGTTCCAGGAACATAAATTCAGATTTCCCATTGGAAGGCCTGGATCTAGTCAGGGCAGTGGGGCGGGAGAACCACTGCCAGGGCCAGATGAAACTAAAGGGCCCTCTGTAGTTGGAGGTAATAACAGCTCCTGGGTCTGGATCGGGGAGAGTGGTTCAAAAATAAAATCAGGCCTATTAATTGTATGGTCAACACTTATAGTCTACGGACTTTAGAGACAGAAAGTGAAACAACATCAATTTCTCTTTGGCTAGGAGAATAGTGACCTGACCACCATCGTCTGAACTAGCAAGAACCCTTAGCCATGATGCAATAGGAAGCTTGGGCTCCAGACCACTAAATCCCGGCTGGACTTTATACAAATTCAGATTTAGATTAAAGTTTCCCCCAATCAAAGGGGAGGTAGCCAACATAGCCCCAACCAAAGGCTGGAAAGCCACTCCATCCCCCAGAGTTTTATTGGAGGCATGAGTCCAAGAATGCATGACCTGCGGGTCAGGAGCCTTCTGGGGTTCCAGGGAAAGGGTAGCCAACTGCGGGTGGGCCCGCCTAGAATTGCCTCCAGCTGTCGGGCCAGGTTTAAGGATGTCCGAATTACTGGATGATGGAGCAGATGCTCCCTTAGGGACAAATGAAAATAAGGCTGTAATAACAGGATTGACATAAAGCCTTGACAAATAGCTCCCTCGGGCAGCAAGTAGATGAGCATGCTGGCTTAGGTCATCAACTAGTGATGGCGAGAAAAAATGGATCAACAACCGGTAGGAATGCGGGGCTGATGGCAACGTATAATAATTGAGTATAGAATCCAGGCTAATAGGTATACCTGTAATACCAGACAAATGTCGTTTAATACTAAACTTGGATAACCAAAAAGGCAGATACCCTGAAGACAAGGGGGTGACTTTAACAACCAGCCCCTGAGGATCCAACTGTAAAGGGGGTAGCCTATTAATTTTAGATGGCCTATTGGGTCTAGCCCCGGGGGATGGTGTCTGCTTGCAAATATAATTTAACAGCACTTGGATACCTATCAAAATCCTGGCCTGGGGCGGGTCCCTATTCTGGGGACTATTGGCTCGAATTAAATTAAGATTATCAATAAGAATCCCCAGCTGGAGTCTCTGGAGCTCGAGCTGCATATTAATGGTCTCCAGTTGGGCATACAATTTAGAGACCAAATCTCCCACTACAAAACATTGGTTGGCCAGCTGGTCCAAGACACTATCTCCCTGGTTATTGGTTACAGGAGACGGGAACCCCATAGGGTCCTGTGGGAAATCTGGTGGAGATATGCCGAAACAGAGAATAGGTAAATGATCAGCAGGTCCCTGCCGGTCCCCCTGGCTGTCCTCCAATCCCAGTAATTTCCCGGGACTGGCCTGAGAATCTGTTCCATTCTGAGATAGTCCTACCACTGGAGTCCGTAGGTAGTCTTTCAGCGACTATTACCAAGCTCTAGATTGGGCTTGGGTGAGTATCCCCTCCTTCCCTCTTCTCCTACCCATGACCAGTACCGTTTACACAGCCTCAGATGGACAGACCTCAGGACCCAAAAAAGAGAAAGGAAAAGAAAAGGAAGGACTAGCCCTAGCCTGGCCAGTGTCTAAGGCTGCGCATAAGCGTAACTGCGGTGGCACTTTTCAAGCCCTGGGGGAAATGTCTGCGCAGGCGCGGGCTCTCCTAGGTGGTGGGTTGAACAAGCCTCACCCCACAAGCCCCGCTTCCCCTACGGACACCCAGGCGTAGCCGCGGCAACACTTTTCAAACCCCGGGGGAGATGTCTGCGCAGGCGCGGGCTCTCAAGGTGATGCTTGGGTAGAGTGATGCCAGCTGGGTCCCGGCTGGACTTTGGGCGCTCAGGGCACAGGTGGTAAATGTGACAGGGGGGCCTCGCCAAATACTCTCCTAGGTGGCAGGTCGAACAAGCCTCACCCCATAAGCCCCGCTTCCCCTCCGGACACCCAGGCATAGCTGCCGCGGTGCTTTTCAAGCCCCGGGGGAGATGTCTGTGCAAGCGCAGGCTCTCAAGGTGATGCTCGGGTAGAGTGATGACAGCTGGGTCCCAGCTGGACTTCGGGCGCTCAGGGTACATGTGGTAAATGTGATAGGGGGGCCTCGCCAAATACTCTCCTAGGTGGTGGGTCAAACAAGCCTCACTCCACGAGCCCTGCTTCCCCTCCGGACACCCAGGCATAGCTGTGGCGGCACTTTTCAAACCCCAGGGGAGATGTCTGCGCCGGCGCGGGCTCTCAAGGTGATGGAGAGCTGTTGTAAATTTCCCCAACACTTCTGTCTTTCTGGCTCCGGAAGAGTTGTTAGTTACTATCCCGATGGGCTGTTTATTATGGCAGAAGATTTTAATGCCTGATTGGGCCCAGATGACCATGCACTTGAACAGTATTGCGATACTACCTCTTTTCTACCAATAGATTCTCTGAATTCTAGAAAATCTAAGGATGAACAAATTAATTTATCAGGGATTAGACTTGCCAAACTGGTTTTGACCCTGCATCTTTTTATTTTGAATGGGTCAGGTTTCAATGACCCTGAAGGGGAGTACACTCACCTTGGCCCTTTTGGTTCAAGTGTGATTGATTATATTGTGGTTTCGCCTAATGTATTGAGTTACGTCAAGGACTTTGCAGTTGGTTCGTGTCTAGTTGGTGACCATTTGACACTAACAGTTTCTTTCACCTTACCTAAAGCCAGGTTCTTAAGCCCAACCGACAAGTCTTTTTCATCTAAGTTCGGCACACACAGATTCCCTAAATGGAATGATACCTTGGCCTGCTCACTTTCTGCTTTGTTTACTGACCAGTTTTGCCACAGTTTGAGGGATTCTTTGATTGGATCATTGGATAATATGGAAATAACTGATGCTTACAACCAACTAAGTCGTCTCATTGCTCAACATATTTTTCCATATATAGTTCCCCCTACATCTAGCAAGCCGAAAAAGAGTAAGGCTTGGTTTAACTAGGAGTGTCAAAGTGCTAGGACCAAGCTGATCTCAATGTACCAGTTGTATAGAGAAGGTCATTTTGTTGTCTTCCCTTCTGTTTATCCATCATTTAGAAAGGAATATAAGAATTTGATTAAGGTCAAAAGAGAGAGCTATATTGAGTATCAGCGGGACAGTCTTCTGCAAGCAGTATCCCAGAAGGATTCCAGACAATTTTGGCTGTTGGTTAATTCTTCAATTAAAACTAGGATTTGTATGCAGTCTTTTCCAATTCCCCCACAGACATGGTCAGAATATTTTAATCAACTCTTTAATTCTGACTCAGAGGTTATGCCTTCTTAAGTAGGCCTAATTAATATTAGGGTGACTCCTGTCTGGCCCCCCGTCACTGAATCTGAAGTCGAGACTCTAGTTGACACCTTTAAGAATAACAAAGCTACTGGCCTTGACTTGATCCAAATCGAATTCATTAAGACTTTTAAGGATTCGTGAATTCCATTGTTGGCAGCTTTATTTATGGCAATTAATAATTCTGGGAAAGTTCCCGAGTGTTGGGAAAAGGCTGTGGTTATTCCCATCTATAAAAAGAGATCACGCCAAAATCTGGCCAATTACAGACCCATCAACCTTTTGAGCATAGTGGGTAAAATCTATACCAAACTACTTTTGAACAGACTACTAGCCTGGATGTCAGAAACAAAAATTATCCATCAGGAACAGACTGGTTTTCAAAAATTGAACATTGTTTCATCCTGTTCCATCTCATCCACAAATATAAGTCTCTTAATGGTCTCTTTTATGCTGCATTTCTCAACCTTAAGGCAGCTTTTGATTCTGTGGACAGATCTATTCTATGGGAAAAACTAGCTAGCTCGTCAATTGATAAAAGACTTCTTAGTTTAATCCAGTCTTTATATGCAGACTCCTCTCTGGTTGTAAAAGTGGATACAGATGGCCATGTGACAGCTCCGATACCAACTACAGCTGGAGTGAGACAGGGATGCGTTTTGGCCCCTGCTCTTTTTAACTTATTTATCAATGACGTGCTCCCTATTATGGCCGATTATAAGTTTGTCCCCCCCAGTTTGGCCTCACGAGTGGTGGGATGTTTATTTTATACTGATGACATTGTCTTACTCTCCCAGTATTGGTCTAATTGTGTAATTAGACAAATGGATACTTTTGCCGTATATTGCAAGATCAACAAATTGTCTATTAATTTTACCAAGTCTAAGGTGGTAGTTTTTACCACCAAAAGTTATAGGTGGGCTATTGAAAGTAACTTGATACAGCAAGTCGCAACTTTCAAATATCTTGGCTTGTTATTTCACAAGTCAGGAAGTTGGATGGAACATCTTCGAAGAGTGTCTTTGGCTTCAAAGGACCTGGCTTTTGCCATTCAAATATTCTTTGCAAGGACAGGGAGCAGTGCTATCAATCTAGCTACCCAAGTATTTAACAGCAAAGTTAGAGCTCAACTCCTTTATGAAATGGAACTTTGGGTCCCGCTTATTTCTCATAGTTTGAACATACTTCAATCAAAGTTCTTACAGCGTCTAGTTGGGGCTCCGAGGGGTACACCCTCTGCGGCCATCAGACTGGAATTAGGCCAGAAGAGTTGACACCACATAGCATTTGAGATGGCTCTTCAGTTCTGGATTCGATTTAATAGTAACCAGGGCTCAGAGCTGCTCAAATGTGCTAAAGAGGACTCCTTTATAAATCCATGGTCTAATTATATGGAAAATCAAGTATTAAAAATGGGATTATCAAAAACTTATTTAGAACGTAAGACACAACAGGCAGTTTGCTCTGAGGTTCTTCAAAGGGCTAGGGACATTGATAGGCAATTGGAGCTTGCTAAGATTAACAAAATCTCCCCATTTGGCTGGTTATGAGGCATGGGCACCAAATTTAGGGGTAGGGGTGGATTACCTAAGCTTTAAAATATCTCCAAGAGGTAAAAGTTTAATTTTTTGTGCCTGGGTCAATGCTTACCTTTCAAAGGTTCTGGAAGGATGTATAAAGGGGATCCCATTTGCGGATCACCTATGCCCATTCAATAATTTGGCAGTAGAGACCGTGGAGCACATCATCCTACATTGCCATCTTTATGATCAATTGAGGGAGAAGCTTTTGGCTCCAATTTTCGATAAATTTCCAGGAAGAGCAGACTCTTTCTATTTGGGTCTTGCTCTAAATAGCGCCACCTCTCAGATTTCCATGGACATTGCACAATTTTTGGTTCAAGCTTTCTTTATGTGCAAACGATTTCTTGATTTTAAATTGCCATATTTAGTATCCGAGTCATGATATGGGGTGGGTTAACCATCTAGTTTATTATCCTATCTATATAATAATTTAATATAGGACTATCTATTTGAGAATTAACTACTCCTTCCCTTCTGTATGTCCATTTTATTGCCTTACTATGGGTTTTATTTTCCTGAGTTTTGATTGTTTTTGCTTCTATTTGTTTGTCTTGTTTTGGCAATGACCTTGTATCACACCTAATCAATCAATCAATCAATCAATCAATCAATCAATCAATCAATCAATCAAATCAATCAGTACCAAGGTATCTTCTTATTAGGCCCACTCCCTCTTAGCCAGCTATCACAAGGCTCTCCTCGCTCCAGGGCAGCCCTCTGGCTGCAGACTGGCTCAGCCCCTCTCAGGCAGTACTTCCCAGCTCCTGCCTTCCACTATGGCCATCCACCTTTTTTGGCCTCCCAGCTCAGGCTTATGTAGCCAGCCTCCTGGGCTGGCCTAGCCACATCCAATACTCAGCTGGTTCCATTCAGCCCATTAGGCTTTAATCTTTCAAGCTCCCCCAGTAGCCTGTACTCCAGGCACTATCCCCTGACCTAGTGAGCACCTGCTCTTTGGCACCATCCTCCCATATACCATGCACCCGCATACTTCTGGCTGGCATCCCTTAAAGGGTCAAGCATCCAAGTCTGAACCCTGCCACAGACATATAAACAACACATCATATAGCCTATATTGTAACTTTCTGTCAGTCCAGCAATAGTGAGACATGGAGTGTCATGACCCAGCCTCAAAACCGGTGACCTGGAGGTTGTGAGGCAGCACGCAGCTCCACAGCACCATGGCTCAGTTCAGCCTTGTCCCTGGCCCTCCTCATTTCAACCCTTGCCATGCCTCCCAGCTTTCTGATTAGCTGACTGCCATACATAAGGCAGGCCTGCAACCAAATGAGGCTGGGGAGGGATCAAGCATTAGCTCACGCTACCTTTCCTATATCTGCTCTTTCATGTGTTCTGTCTGCCTCTGCTACTGCTCAGGACTTTGTCCTGACCTTGGGTGTTCACAGATGAGATGTTGCCCCACATTTGCCCCGGAGCCATCTTCTTGTCTGAAGTGGGGCTTCCAGATGTTCGCCATGGGCTTCCCTGGGGCAGCTCTGAAAGGCATCAAGGCAGGAAATGTTGAGCATGCCGTGCAGGGCAACCTGGCCCAGCCTGGGACAATGGGCACCCACAGAGCCAAGTCTTATTTGTTAGGTTTCCCCCACAGCCCCAGGTCTGCCAGCACCACAGAGGCATGGCTAGCACACCCCTCTCAGCTGACAGCCAGCTGGGAGAGGCAAGCACAGAAGTCCCTAGAGGTTCTCAGGGGAGCGATTTGCACTCCCCTCTTCCAGCCTGCTGTCAGCTGAGAGAAGCACGCTAACACTGACTCTGATGGAAAGGAGGAACACAGCCATGGAAGGTTTCTTCCATGCCTGCTGTTCTCCTTTCCTGGTGGGACAGGAGAGAGGTGGGGATCAAAGCCAGCACGCAACCCTTCTGGAGGAGCCACACCAATTCTGTGATTCCCCTCTCCATTCAGGAAAGGAACCAAGGGATCACGGGATCCACATAGCTCCTCTGGAGGGAGTGTGTTCTGGCTTTGATCCCCACTCCTCTCCTTTCCTACCAGGAAAGGAGAGCAGCTGGCATGGAAGGTGGGAGAGGTGGGGGTCACAGCCAAGAAAGAAGCCTTCTCTGGCCATGACCCTCCACTTTCCATCAGAGCCAGCGTTAGCGTGTCTGTGACAGAGTCACAGGAATAAAGGATTGGTTCAGCCCCATGACAAGGATTTATGTTAATACCCCTTTAAGGAACCAGATTGGAATGCTGATGGAGGTCAACTGACAAGACACAGCTGGCTATAAAAGCTGAGGAAATACTCAGAGTGAGGGGTGCGTGTGTGCTGACTGGCTGGCTGGCCGACCGGCCGGCCTGCCTGACTGTAATGGGCTTGGAGGAGGCCTGATTACCAAATTAATATTCATTCTTGGGAGTCCGTGTTGGTCCCAGAGGGCTGATTAAGTTGGCAAGAGTGTTTGAGGTGTGGCAGGGAGTGAGCTTATTCCCCAGAGAACTGAGAAAATGCTGCTCTTCAGGAGGAGAGCCAAACCCTGCCACAGCACCCCTCTCAGCTGTCAGGTGGGGACAGGGGGGAAAGAGAGAGAGAGAGAAGATCATGCTGTCCCTGGGGACCACCTGATGGGGGTGGGGAGTGATATTGCTGTTGGAAATGCAAGGACTGTGAGATCATTGCATCCATTTGCCCAATGCAGAGTTTACAGAGGAGTGTGAGTAGCTAATCATTAATAAGCAGGCAGGAAGCATACTTAAGCTTAAGTAGCTTTATTAGGAAATACATGTAGGATAGGAAAGGCCTACATCTATGCTAAATCCTAAGACTAGGTGTGTTCAAGAGGGAGGAAGGAAGCTCTCTGAGACACAAAGAGATGAGAAATCTCCTGGGGGAGGAGATTGACCAATCAGGTCCTGACAGGAGTAGGACAGATAGGATGGGGGAAGGGTTCCCTGATCTGTCTG
>QEPC01004304.1:6456799-6496727 GCA_003113815.1 Sphenodon punctatus | reverse complement strand
CCCCAGATCACAGCTATGCTGGGGGCTGCAGGCTCCACCACCTCAGATCACAGCTATGCTGGGGGCTGCAGGCTCCACCCCCCCCAGATCACAGCTATGCTGGGGGCTGCAGGCTCCACCACCCCAGATCACAGCTGCAGTACGGAGCAGGGAAGGAGCTAGGGACTCAGGATGCTCAATAGGGACCCTATTGAGAGATTCATCCAATGAGGGTGGCTTTGGGGAACTGACTTGCAGCATCCTGAGGAAATAAGAAGGGGAGGGACCAGTGCGGATCAGTGATGCCACATTCCTCAGTTTCCTGTCTGGACAGGCAGGAACAGCAGTAGCTGCCGATGGTGAGTGCGGGCATGGTTGAGGGACAGGGAAACACTCTGAGTTGGGGGGGCTGGTCTGGGAGTAGGACTTCTCTGTGTAGGGGGCCTGGGAACAGGGTTCTGTGTAGATGGGGAGATGGGAACTGGTGAAGAGGCTGGGTGCGTGTGGGGGGGATCTGTTTGGGGCAGGGTGGATGGGCTGGCCATGATGGGGGTATCTGTGGGGGACATGTGGGGTGAGTGTGGACACAGCAGGGGAGATCTGTGTGAAGCTCAGTGGGTGGGCTGCGCATGGGTAGCCGTTCAATAACCTTCCCCTTTTTAGGGAAGGTTATTGAACGGGCTGTGGCACGGCAGCTCCAGGAACATCTGGACCGCATCAGTTTCCTTGACCCCTTTCAGTCTGGTTTTCGGCCTGGGTATGGTACGGAGACTGCATCGGTGGTCTTGGTTGATGATCTCCGTCTGACATTGGACCAGGGTCGTCAGACCTTACTGATCTTGCTAGACCTTTCGGCTGCATTCAACACAGTTGATCATGAGGTGTTGGTGACTCACCTGTGGGGCTGTGCTGGGATTGACGGAACAGTCTTGGACTGGTTTTGTTCATTCATGGCCGGGAGAACTCAGCGGGTGGTCTTGGGGGAAGTGGACGTCTTCCCCCCAGGACCTCATGTGTGGATTCCCGCAGGGTGCTATTCTGTCTCCCCTCTTGTTTAATATCTATATGTAGCCATTAGGGGAGATCGTGAAAGGATTTCAGGGCATGCAGTGTCATCATTAGTATGCTGATGACACTCAGCTCTACCTCTCTTTTTCCATTGACCCAGGCCATGCAGTCTCCTTATTTTCCCAGTGCCTGTCAGCTGTGGGGGCTTGGATGAGGTTGAGCCATCTGCAATTGAATCCTGACAAGATGGAGGTAATGTTGGTGGGCGAGGGCTTGGGGGACCTAGGGGTGGTTGAATCTCCTCTTGTTGGGGAGGTTCGCCCTCCCATGGTCTCTCAAGTGCAGTGTCTGGGTGTGCTCCTTGATTCACAGCTCAGCTTGGAATCTCAGGTTGTGGCTGTGGCGGGGAGTGTGTTTTGGCAGTTACATCTTGTCTGGCGGCTTCGAAAGTATCTCTCAGACTCTGACCTCACCACTATCATCAATGCCTTCATCACCTTGAGGCTGGATTACTGCAATGCGTTCTACATGGGGCTGCCCAAGAAGTTGGTCCAGAGGCTGCAGCTGGTGCAGAATGCCATGGCCCGTCTCCTTACGGGGGTGGGCCGCAGGGAGCACATGACACCTGTGCTCCAGGCTCTGCACTGGCTGCCTATAAAGCACCGGGTTAAGTTCAAGGTGCTGGTTTTAACCTTTAAAGCCCTTCACAGCCTGGGGCCTGCTTATCTGCGGGACTACCTCACTCCCCATGTGCCCGTGCGACCCCTGAGGTCGTCCGGGGAAGCCTTTTTGGAGGTTCCCCGGGCGAGGTGGGTGGCCACCAATGTTAGTTCTTTTTCGATGGCTGCCCCTGTGCTGTGGAATTAGCTCCCGGAGGAGGCTCAGTTGGCCCCCACTCTCCTGTCATTTCGACGATTATGTAAGACTTGGCTGTTTGGACAGGCCTTTGGCGAGGGGTAGGGATGGGGGGGGGGTTGGGGGGTGGGAGGGAGTGTTTTTTCTTCCCTGCATAATGTGAAATTTTTAATTGTTTTAAATGTTTTATTGTTTTATTGTTTTTATAGTTGTTGCTCGCCGCCCTGGACTGCCCTGTGGGCATGAGGGGTGGGATACTGTGTGAGTGTGGTGCCATGCCTCTGCGCATGTGAGTGGGGGCCCCTGTGAGTGAGTGGATGTAAGTGAATGGCTGGGACTGGGCTGGGCAAATGGAGAGTGTGTGTGTGTGTGTGTGTGTATCCATGTATGTGAGTGACTGGAACTGGCTCCGCCTCCCACCACCCCACCAGGCTTAAGTCCACCAGTCACCCCTGTGGTAGAAGTTAGTTCTGCTCATGAGATTTAGATTAGATCCTGGGCTGTCTGAGTTATATGGATATTTTGTGCTGCTCTTCCACTGCTAGTTAAAGATCAGCAGCACAGAAGGACTCCATAAGGATTCTTATGTAGTATTTTCAACTGGTAGAAACAGTGGGTCACGTGACACCAACGTAGCACATCAGAACTATGGGCTAAACAATTGCAAGATAGGTATATATACATGGGGGGAAATAGTGGGAGAAGGTATTTCAATCGATTTCATGTATTTTTTTTCATGTATATGCTTGTCTTGCAGCTCACCAGCCCATAGTTCTGACTTGCTACCAGCCTGGAGAAGAGCCCTGTGTGGCCAGTAAGCTTATTTACCTTCACCAACAGAAGTTGGTCCAATAAAATATATCATCTGAATTACTCTGTCTCCATCTATTCCTTTTTTGGTGGGACTAATACAGCAGCCACACACTCTCTCTCTAGACCAACATAGCAATAATGGTCCATTTGACCAATGGCTTTACCCTGCAATTTGGCCAGTTCAATGAAGGAATTACACATTTATTTAACTTTATGTGTATGAATAGTCCCATAACTTTTGATGGAACTACTCGCCTGTTTAAGCACTTTGCTGGATTGAGACAAAGGGTAAAAACACATGTGATGGCCACACAGCAGCAGCCCGGCTCAGGGAGGAAACCACAGTGGACACGGTCCAGGCCGGGCTGGGCTGCTAAACAAATGTGCATGTGGCCAGGGCACCAGGGAGGGTGGGGAGAAGCATGAATGTGCAGCAGCCAGACAGCCCTGCCCCCTGCCATGACGGGAAGCCATGGTGACCAATGATGGCCATCCATGGCGGCCCTGACCTGGGCTGGGTTAGCGGTCCACCAACAGATGTGATAGCCCACTGTGGCCCTATCGGGTGGGCCTTAGCCCAGGCTGTGAATTTAGTGGGTTTCCGAGATCACAGCCTGGGCTAGCTTGCTGACATGGCCCAGGGCAATCCTGGCCAACATCTGGCAGTGCCTGCAGAGACGTGCAAGTGAGGCCCATGACAAAGCTGGTCATAGCAGGCCACTGTCATGTCTGTTTTTACCCAAAGTGCTTATCACCTTGCAAGATCAAGCACTGGACCAAGAATTATAGTAAGGGGTAGAACATTGTTTCATTGGATGGGCTTCTCAAACTGAGAATGATCTCTTTAGGGTGGCTTCTTTGTAATTCTTTTATGCCAGGATAATAGATATGATTGTAAAATTAATTGGGGAAAGAAAGCTAACACACCATCATTTTCATCAAGGAAATTTTAGAAAGTATATACATTTTTAAAAACTGAAATCTGAAATATCTAAATTCAGTTCACTTATTGGCATTAACCCTTATACTTATTACTATATGCTGGACATGCTTACTGAATAGAGATAAAGTTCAAATAAGCTATTTGTAAATAGAACATTTACTATGTGTTACACAATTTTTTCTTTAGATAAAGTTTGCAAGAGAGGCAAAAGAAAATGTGTTTGAAAAAGAAAAAAAGCACAAGGTTACTTTTCATTTTTTAATAAATTAATTTGATACCTTTCTGTAAGTTTTTTTTTATAGCTTATGCAATTAAATTAATTATGCTAAGTAAAAACGTTGTGGAGTATGTTAATAACCTTTTCATTTTAACATGTTGTTTTGGCCATTGTCATCATAGAAGACACAAACATCTTTTTTGGAGACTCCTAAAGCTGGTAGTTTAAAGTTTGATTCTGCATTCATCAGTTCAGAAAAATTTTTATCCCAGAAGTTCACACCCATTAAAGCCAATAAACTGGAAAACAAAGAAAAGCCTTCTAGGACACCTGCTGCTAAGGTTTGTTGCTTAATGCAATAATGTTACTCCCATGTTTTTATTTGTTTATTTTTGATGATGTACTTTTCAGTTTTCACTCTATTTTGAGGCTATGTTGGGATAGTTCTCTCTAGAAACATTATATTTTTGTTCATGGCATAGATGTGTGACACTGAACACTATACTCCTCTGTGTAGGGCCAGCAGGATTTGTCAGGGTAGGGCACTCCCCTAGGGTGCTATACCAGTGGAGGAGAAGCATGGGCTGGGATTGGGAAGCTGCAGCCTGAGCCACCACATGTACATTAGGATGTTTCCTGGTGTCCTGAGATATATTCCAAGAATTTTATGGAACTTTCTCAGAAGGCCACCACTTGTGAACTGGCTGGCCCTGATTTTTAAAAAAGTAAACAAACATACAGGAGGACAGTGGCAAAAACAATAACTATTTGATTTATTGTCTTGAATGTTTTCTTGTTGTTTGCTGTTAAATATATTAGCTGTATATTCATATCAGATGCATTATGGGGCATACTCAGACCATTTTTTTATTATCATAATTTGATTCTGCAGTACAAAGTGAAGGTTGAATGGCTTGGGTGGGAAAATTAAAGAGTACACATATACGGCTGCAGGAAAAGGCTGCACATGATTAAGCAATCTAATGCAACGTGAAATGTTTAAACCCACCCCATCCTGGTCTGCCTGGAAGGACTGTGCCCAAATCTCTCCATGCCATATGCTCAGAGGACCCAGCTTGGCTACTCAGGCTGAATATTGTATCCTGCATTTATAAAGAAGGCAAAGTACATATATAAAGTTCCCATTATATATATATATATACATTTAATTATTATTTTCTATTTCACCAGCAGACATACACTGTGAAGACTCCTCCCAAATCTAAATTACAAAGTGAAAGCACCAATCCATTTTCAGAAGAAGCAGAAAAGAAAAAGAGAAAAGTTCTCTTAGAGCTGGATAGCCATTCAGATAGCTCAGGACACAATGACCTCCTGGTAACAATTTGAAAATAAGGAATGCATATTGCTGTTTATTCCTTGTAAATGTTGCTGTGTCCGAGCAGGACATTGGTAGCTAGGACACTGGCATGGGGGTGGGGGCGGACCACATGACAAGGAAGGTAACTGTGCTTGCCTTCAAAAGTTCATACAGACATTTTCATACCAAAATCTTGATCGTTAATCTCTAGCCTTAGGCCTCAGTTACTCATCTATATCTTTAGACATTTCAGTCTTCAGACTAACACACTAAGGGAAAAACCTTGAAAATATCTTATTTCTACAGGTGGCAAAAATTCCTGGGGCGGGAGGGAGGGGGGCAGTGTGGGTCTACATCTGAGAATGTGTGTATAAGATGATGACTTCTGATCTCTTTCACAGAGCAGAGTCAGCAGCAGCCAAAATCTCTCTCATCTTCCCTCTTCCGAATCCCATCCAGAAATGGCATAATTCTGGGCAGCAGTGGTGACAGTCAAGTCTTGGTTCTCCAAATAATGAACCAGCTAAGCTGTCAGTGTTAGGAGCCAAGTCTGAATTTCCTCGAGGAGCAGCAGCAGCCCACCAGCAGTCCCAAGATTTGCAGCAGGATATCACTTAATTGTACAATCCTTTGTGGCTGCTTCATAAATGTTGCATTATGACTTTTCAATGAGCTGGAAAAATAGGAAAAAAAATATTGAATGGGTATTATTCACACTGCCTTGCAACAAATGTCAGCAAGAAAGAAAATAACCAGTTAGGTGGCTGTCGAAAATTGCGTATCAAGCATTCATAGCTTTTTTCATGTACTGTCAGGGTATGGAGGGGGCGGGGCCCACAGGAACAGTGGAAGAGGGGGCGGGGGACGGCCCGGGATACCTAGGAGGTCGCGCTCCCCACAACCCCAGTACGTGTGTTGGTAGAGCCTACCCCTGCTTGCAGTCTGCTGGACCAGTGATTACCAGATGAGAAACAGCTGCGGCACTCTGAGCGCCTGCAGCTGAAGCAAGGGCTGAGTCTGAAGCAAGGCGCATAAAAGGAGGGCCATTGGGGCTCTCTCCTTGTTGGTGAACAGAGCTTCTTGGTTCCTGTGATCTGGCCCATGCGTTGGTATTTGGATAACTTGTGGTTTGCTAGAATCCCTTCCCGTTCCCTGTTCGTGTGTGATGAATGTGGCGAGTGGTGAGTGATTGTGTTTGAGTGCTTCTGTCTTCCTTGCTGCTGACCTTTCGTGCCTTCCCGTGTGTGGTTGCCCTAATCCCTCCCCACTCCCCTTTGGGGTTCCCAGGGCCCCTCCTCACTTGTTTCCCCTCCTGGGTCCTGTGTGTGTGAAGGATCACTCTAATCCAGGGTGTGACATCTCTGGTGGGACCCCTGATCAATGGTGGCTGGGTCAGGTGCCTTTTAGCATACAATTGACCTCACAGTGAGACACCATACTGAGGGCTCCTTTAATACTGATAGGGTGCATCTGTGAATGGGGTTTGTGTGCTTGTGTCGTGGGCCCCCTCCTTCAGTCCTGGTTCCCCTTTTCATCCCATATTCCCCACATGTACTTTCTACGACATGCTATTTTGTTTGTAAAAAATCACCTTTTACAAACACTTTAATAAACACACAAGGAAAATTCACCCAAAGTGTGATTAGAAGGGTTAAATAGTCGGAGTTATTAGGCAGGCCTTTTCTTGTAAGTGTTTTTATGGAAGTGCTCTTAAGAAAGGTTTCAGAAAACAAATCTAAAAATTCATTAGTTGTTCAACTAGTAGTGTTGGTCATTAAAAGTATTTTAAATGCAGAGTAGTGTGTTTTAGAAAGGAGATGTGAAATATTAGTGAATGTTGAACAGTGATCTTTGCAGTTATTCCCTTTCTTGCTGCTGCTTGAAAGACTATGGGTGAAAACAGACATGACAGTAGCCCGCGTTAGTCTGGGAGTCACCTGCGCATTTGTTCAGTTGCCACCAGATGTTCACCCCTGTCTGCCCCGGGGTGGGCGGCCAGTTACTATAGGATGTGTGGGCCAGAGAAGTTCAGCTAAACTAGACTAACGTGCACCATCCTGACTGTTAAGCCACACCCAGATCCGCCATGGGGCGAGATCCACCAGGACCACAGAGCTGTGGGCAAAAAGGCCAGAGCAGTCAATGGAGCAGCCATGCCTCAACACCCCTCCCCATGAGATGGCCCCAGCATCCTTAAAGGGAATGGGCATCGAAGGAAAGCCTGCGCTGGGAGTTCCCAGTCTGTACAGCAGCTCATACCCAATGCCCATCCGACACAGAACAAGAGAGTGCCTTGGAGAGGAACAAGATGGGAACATGGAGCAGGAGGACAGACAGGACAGACCAGTAAGTCAGCACACCCAGGGGAGGGGCACAACAGCCATCCCATGATATGCACAACTTATATGTGGTGTGTGTCTATCACCGTGTTCACAGGCATCCACCAGGAACATCATCAGGGGGAATGCAGAACCCTACTGCACTGGGGGAAGTCCCCAAGCCACCTGCCAGAAGAGGGTCCCATGTAGTTTTGAGGAGATGAGGCTATTCATCAGCCTCTGGGGTGATGCAGAGGTCCAGTACAACCTTTGCAAAACGTACCAGAATGAGTGGGTGTTCCAAAGGCTCTCCACCTGGATGGTGGAGCTCGGCTACCACCAAGACACGAACCAGTGCCAGCAGGGAGCAAAGGACCCCAGGAGAGACTACAAGGAGATTGGACCTTAAGTCCGGCTGTGGCCACCAACAAGGTGGTACATGGACCTCCTTGACAAGTTCTTCTGCATGTAGAGGCCCATTGTAATTCTGCAGATTGCTAGCGCTGGACAAGCTGAGGGCTGCTTTCCCCACTGCCAGTCCATGAATTACCTGATCCCCCAACCCCCAGCAGAGGAGGCCAGGTTCTCAGGGACACAGCCCACCATGTCCATGCATGCTCATGGCCCCCAGCAAGTCTTCAACTACAAGGACACTGACACCCCCCCTGGGGAACCTCAGCATCTACCCCCTGGAGCCAGATAGCCAGCACTCAGTCCCAGACTAAGCAGAGGTGGAAGCAGAGGGAACAGAACATCCAGAGACACTGGGAACATGGAACTCGAGGGGAGTGGTAAGTGAACACACTGGAGAGGAACAAGGAGGCTAGGTGACCCATCCATAGGATGGAGCGGCCAGATAATGCCAGTCACCTACATGTTGGTTATTCCTTGCTGTGTTTGCAGGTGGCCAGGACAGTGAGGGGGAGGAACCTGAGGAGCCCTGGGACACAGAGGCACCATCTGGGGATGGTAGGCACAGCAAAGAGATGGAAGGGCACAACTGCAGGTCACTGGAGGCTTGTATGCTGAACAGGTGGGCGTGGAGGGTGAGTGCGATCGTGGGTGCCAAGGCAACAGGCACGATGCCTGGGGGCAAAACACCAGACCAGGAAGGCAGAGTGGAATGACCCCAACCAACGGCTGTCCTTTCTGTCCTGCTACAAGTGGGGGAGGGCTGCCTGCACTGACAAGACCATCCATGGGTGCCCAGCAGACCTGGACCCTGTGGGCATGGACCCGATGGTGCCGGAAATATCTGGCACGTGAGCTGATGGATAAGACCACATGGTGTGAGATCCAGGATGCCATCCAGGGGTTGGCCGAGGAGCACCGACATTTCCTGCAGCAGTGTGCCACCCAGCACAGGCACCTCACTGCTGAGGGTTGTGGAGAAAGCTAGCCAGAGAGGCGGCAATGGGACCGCCACATGCAGCAGATGCAGAACTTGCAAAAGTTTGTGGAGAGGGAAAGGTGCGAGCTGTGGGACATCATGCAGAAGTCCTTAGGGATTCAGCGTGCCCTCCTCCACCACATGGCCACTGCAAACGCTGCAATAATTGCCAACCTCCCTCCGGAGCTCCCACAACAGCCCCCCAGATCTTGAAACACCCAAGAAGATCTTGCCACCAGCCAACCCTGTGACCAGGGGGCCTGAGCACCCCAACCCCTGCACCTGTCCAGGACCAACCGGCCCCACAGGCCTGACCCAGCACCAGCCAATTGGGTGCCATGCCAGCTGCCACAGCGACCTGTTATGCCTGCGAGGTTCTGATGTAAATACAGGTATTTACAAGTTTGTATTGGCCTTGTGTCCTATGCTGGTACAAGTTATCCCATATCTTCCTGGCTATGTGGTTCTCTTGGTGGTTGGTCTGGTCCCTGTACAGGGGTACTGGCTCATACTAGGCAGTGGGGAGGGGATACTCCAAGGTGATGGCATCCATTTCACAGATGTCGTGCAAGACACAGGCAACACAGATTCCCCTTCTAACCATCAGGAGGACCATCTCCACCTTAAAGTTGATCCTTCCTGCAATGGATCAGCAGCGTTGTTTAGGGACCCTGAATGTCCGTTCCACCACACATCAGGAAACACTCAGCTGCCTCTTGAAGTGGGTTTGTTCTGGGGTGTGGGCCACAGGGTAGGCCTTCATAAGCCATGGTGTCGGGGTAGGCTGGGTTGCCCAGGATGATGGGCTTCAGGACCACCCCCTCTATGGTGCTGGACCTGAAGTCTCCCCTATACATATGGGCAAAGAAGAGGGACTTGCACAGGATGCGGGTATCATGGGTCTGACCAGAGCAGCCGGCCACCACATCTGTAAACTGGCTGTAGTGGTCCACTACCGCCTGCAGGATCAGAGAGTGATACTCCTTCCAGTTGATATACTCATCCCAGCTATGGGGTGGGCAGATGACAGCATTGTGCGTGCCACCATTCACATCGATGCAATTGGGGAACCCCCCCCACCAGAAGCCTTCCATCACCCCTCTGGTGTCAATTGCACCACCATGTCAAGCAGCAGGGCCTCAATGGCCTCGTAGAACTCCAGCAGGATGGCACCCATGGTGGATGTTCCCACACCAAACTGCTGAGCCACAAAGCGGCAGGAGTCCGGGGTGGCAAGCATCAATATGGCAATGGCCACACTCTGCTCCATGGATACAGGGTCCTCACTGGCATCTGTTTCCTCTCCAGCCATGGACAGAGGATCTCCATAATCTGAAGAGCAGCCACTGGGACATCCAGAAATGGGTCACCCACTCCACCTCTCCCCACGTGCCCAGCACCATCTTCTACCACTCTGGTCCTGGCAAACTGGATGGTGGGCATCACCTTCTGAAGGGCAAGGATCACTGCTGTGATGTCCCAGGACAGGTAACGTGTGGCTCACTGCAGCTCCCTTGCATTGTCTCCATTAGCCTAAGCGGGGCCCAGGACAGGGAAGAAATGTGAGGCCCCTATGTTCCACTGGTGGCAAAGCTGCCGGTGGGCTTAGGGGCAGTCCCCAGCTAAGGGGGCGGTCCCCAGCCCGGGGGCGGTGCGCAACCAGGGCCTGGGCTTGGGGATGGGCGGAGGGGCACTCCCCCCTCTGCCCATCCCCAAGCCTAAGTGACCATCGGATCACCTACCTGATCCGCTGTTGCCGCCGTCAACTGCCATCATCGTCGTCACCACCGCGGTCCCACACTGGGCTCAGAGCTTCAGGCGGGGTGGGCGACTGGTTGTGTGGCCCACATGTGGCTGCTTTCATGTCTCCATTCTGCTTTCCCTTTTTCTTCCTCTGCTTGCCATAGAATATGCACTTTGTTTTCTGCAGCTGTCTTTCTGTGGATGGCAACTGGTTCCCCTGTGTCTGGCTGGCACCTTCATGTACCAGCAGGGATGCCATGGGCAGCTTCCCTGGCCTCTGTCCCCACCCTCCTGGAGTCCTGTGCAGGGTGGGCAGAAGCGGCTGCTGCGGCTTCTTTTGCTTGCTGTTCGCCATGGCTGTACGTCATGGCGGGAAGCAGTTGCTGGGAGCGGGGTGGGGCTGGATGGCCCCCCATGTGTTCAGCTCCTCTGCCCTACTCTTAGTGTAAGAACAGTAAGATGGAGTCACATGGGCATGCCGAGGCAGCAGGTCATGTTTGGCTCAGCTCCCTGCGGGCCTAATGCAGCAGCGCACCTGAAACAGCTTAAACTCTCTCAAAAAAAGCTGCAGAACCCCTGCGTAACTTACAAGGCACGTTCGCCGAAAAAAAAGGGAAAAAAATTTAGATTTGGAGCGACCCAGCACTCCACGCCGTAGTGTGAGAAGAGGAGAAGCTGGGGAGCTTAAAATGGCAGGCACAACAGAAAAGGACCTGCAGGAAGACACAGAGGCCCAAACGCAAGTATTGGACTTGTTAAAATCCATAAAGAAAGATCTGGCAATTAACAAAATCGGAATTAGCAAAACAAATGATATGCTAGAAGATCTAAAGGGTCAGGTGGAGGGAATGAGCAAAAGGATGGACTTAATAGAGCAAAGAATAAGTGACCAAGAAGATTGGGGGAATAATGTTGAACAAAAAGTGACAGGGGCAGAGGTGGCAATGCAGGATTTAAAGAATAAAGTAGAAGACCTGGAAAACAGGTCTAGAAGAAACAACCTGCGCATAATGGGGGTCCCAGAGGGAAAAGAAAAAAATGGAATGACAGAGCTTCTGCATGAGCTTTTAAAGAACATATTCCCAGGGAGCCCCATGTTACATTCAGTGGAAATTGAAAGGGCCCATCGCTCACTTAGGCCAAAGCCAAAAGATCAGCTCCCCCCAAGAGCAATAATTGCCAAATTACTGAGATATTCAGACAAAGAGAACATCTTAAGGGAGGCGAGGAAAGGCAAAGAACTAATATTTGAAGGGGCAAAAATCTCCATCTACCCTGACCTGGCAATGGAAACAGTTCAGAGGAGAAAGGCCTGGAGGAGCCAGATTGAATCCTTAGGCAAGGCAGGCATCAAGGCCCAGATATACTACCCAGCAAAGCTGACATTCACTTATGAGGGCAAGAGACTATTCTTTATGAAGGAAGAGGAGCTGGAGAAATTTAAAAACAAAAACTTGAGAGACAAGTCTGCAAACTGAACAGAGGCAAAGAAAAGGACAGTCAGGGGTGGAGAGAAAACAGAAGAAAACCGGAACACAAGTTTGGGAGAGGAACAGAACAAAATATAAAGAACTATATGCCATAAAGCAGGTTTAATGATGGTTGTTAAAGTATACGATAATATGCATATATGTAAAATGTTGGTGAGGTGTTGCAAAGGGCAAGTGGGGGGTACAGAGCCACTAGACATGACGCTCCACAAGGGGACAGGAGCTAGGGGAGGGGGGGGAGGGAGGAAGGGAAAGGGAGGGGAAAAAAGGAGGGAAAGAGAAGAGATTAGGAAAAAAGGACAGAAAAGGCAAAATAGGTTGGTAACTAAACAAACACAGGAAAAAGAGGCATACAATAGCAAACAGGGCAGGCAGAACCGGAGTGAGAGACAAGGAAAAAATAGAAATATGAGAGGTACAGAAATAAGAGGGAAAGATAATAAATGGCTCAGCTAAAAATAATCACAGTCAATGCATGTGGGCTTAATAACCCACAAAAAAGAAGGAGGGTATGGCAGTTTTTGAATAAGCAGCATCCAGACATATTTGCTATCCAAGAAACCCACCTAATAAGGAAAGACAATGTCAGATTCACAAATAAAGAATACAGAATATACAGTGCGAACGGAGAAAAAAAGAGAGCGGGGGTCCTGATAGGAATAAAAAAATCTATAAAAATGCAAGTTACAGAAACAGACAAAGATAAACAAGGAAGAATGCTATTTATAAAGGGCAAAATAGGGCAGGACATATACTCGATAGGGACCATTTATGCCCCCAATGTTAACACTGCAGCATTTTTTGCAGAAATCATCCCGAGAATAGATGAAAAAATTGAGGGAAGGGCAATACTGATGGGAGACTTTAATACTCCCCTATCGGAACTAGATCTATTCACAAAAAATAAATTATCAAAACAACAAAACAGAATAGTCCAAGTGATTAAAAAATACCACTGGATAGATATTTGGAGGGTGCAGCACCCTACCACGCAGGAATTTACCTACTATTCGAATCCACACAAGACATCAACCAAAATTGATCATATTCTAGTGAATCAGGACATGTTGCCGCAATGTGAGGAAGTGTATATAGTAATTACCCCCTTCTCAGATCATAACGCAGTGGGGCTGGAAACTGGAAAACAACACAAAAACAACAAAGGGGAACAACAAAGCTGGCAGTTAAAGCAATTTTATTTGCAAAATAAATGGGTTACAGAACAGATTGAGGAAAGAATGGAGGAGTATATACAAATAAATGAGCAGCCAGACACCCCTGCAGCCACAGTGTGGGAGGCGGCAAAGGCAGTAATGAGAGGCCACTTTATATCGCTGGGAGCACACCTAAAAAAAGAAAAAAAAGCGCAAATTAGTGAGAAATATTTACTAATTAAACAGCTATCCAAAAATCCAGTGGTCAATGCAACTAAAATAGCCACGATTAAAAGCCAAATTAATTTATTAGAAAGCGAAATTGTGATCAGAAAAATGCGATACACAAAAACTTTCTATTTTGAAAAGGCGAACAAGGCAGACAAGGCGCTGGTGTGGATGACAAAAAAAAGGAGACAAAAAGGGACTATACCCTATATCAGAAACAAGCCAGACGCACCCATGCTAAAAGAAAAAGAATTGGAGGACTGCTTTGTTCAATTTTATCAAAAAATATACGAAACAGGTAAACCAGCGCAGGACAACATTACTAATTTCCTGAATGAAGTAAAATTTAAAAAAATAACAAAAGAAGAAACCCAATTCCTGAATAATGAAATTAGTCTTGAGGAAGTACAAAAAACAATAAAAGAATTACCAAATAACAAGGCGGCAGGCCCTGATGGCTATCCTGCAGAATTTTATAAAACGTTTAACAAGCAAATAGCCCCACTCCTAGTAAAAGTATATAACTCCATATTAAAACAAGGGAGAATGCCAGACACATTCTACGATGCAACAATTACGCTATGTCCAAAACCAGGTAAAGATTTAGAACTGTGCAGCGGCTACCGGCCCATATCACTAATAAACACGGACGCAAAACTGTTTACTAAAATACTAGCCAACAGATTAATGATGATTATTCCAAATATAATTAACGCAGACCAAACAGGATTCATTCCAGGAAGATTAGGAATAGACAATATAAGAAAAATCGTGAATATTATAAACCATGTAAAGACCAAGCAGATTCCAGCCGCTATAGTGGCGCTAGACGCGGAGAAAGCCTTTGACATGGTGGAATATAATTACTTATTCGAGACCATGAAACGAATGGGAATCACGGGCACTTTTCTACAGTGGGTAAAAACAATATATAAAGCCCCGAGAGCTAAAATAATGATAGGGGGTAAGCACACAGCAAACATAAACATAACTAGGGGAACAAGACAGGGTTGCCCATTATCCCCTTTACTATTCAATATAGCTATTGAGCCCCTAGCAATGGCAATAAGGGATGATCAGAAAATCAAAGGGATCAAAGTCGCAGATAAAGAATTTAAACTCTCCCTCTATGCAGACGACATGATGGTGAGCCTCTCGGACCTGCCCCGGTCAGTACCAAGACTGATGGAAGTAATAGATAGATTTGGTAAAATCTCAGGATATAAAGTGAACGCAGGCAAGTCTGAGATGCTGTTGTTCAACGAAGAAAAACTTACTAGCAGGGAAAGAGTGGAGTCAACCCCGTTCGCAGTCCAAACGGACAGTATAAAATATTTAGGGGTACAAATTACCAAAAAATGGAGGGACTTATACAAAAACAATTTTCTCCCCTTGTTAGAAAATATAAAGAGAAAAGAGGAGGATTGGAAAAAATTGCAGGTATCTTGGCTAGGTAGAACAAATCTAATAAAAATGCTGATACTTCCCAGGCTGCTATACACCTCCTTTGCCTTGCCGATCCAACTGCCTAACGATTACTTTATGGCAATTAATAGAACCATATCAAGGATCCTCTGGCAAAGAAAAAAACCCAGAGTAAGGAAAACGATTCTGTACACGAGTAAAGATAATGGAGGCCAGCACTTACCTGACATGAAGTTATACCATTGGGCAGCTGCCCTCAGAGGGGTAAAGATATGGTTCCAGGGAAAGTCAATTCCGGACTGGCTGACACTAGAAAAAGAAGCATGCCAAGTAGATAAATTTGTTAATATACTTACCGATGGACAAAAAGTAAATAAAAAAATTGTTATGATACACCCCTTTGCAGGTATGGCCTTACAAGTCTGGGAGTCAATATGTAATAAGATAGAAATAAACAGAGAAAACTCCCCTTACACCCCGATTTTTGGAGAATGGAGCAAGAGGGCGGGAATAAATCGAAAAGAGGCGGAGAAGTGGGAAAAGAAAGGGCTAAAATGGGCTGCCCAGCTCTTTGTGGGGGAAGCTATAATGAATATAGAAACAATTAAAGAAAAATTAGAAGGGCCCCCCGACTTTTGGGCATATGCCAAAATTGTGAGTAGATTCGGCCACAAAACGACAAAAGCACAAGTGAATAGAAAGGTAACAGACTTTGAGATGGTGATGTACGGGGACCAGGGGCGAAAACATGAAATATCAAAAATATATAGAGTGTTGCAAGTAATCATGCACTTACCAGATGCAGGATATTTCGAGGCGTGGGAAAAGGACCTCCACAAACAAGTAGAAAAAAAAGAAAGGCATGAGGTATGGCACAACATGAGAAAACTATCAAACTCGTTGTCAGTACTGGAACCACAGGTAAAAGTAATCTACAGAATGTACCTCACCCCATACAAATTGAATAAAATGAACAAAGATTACCCTAAAGAGTGCTGGCAGGGGTGCGGAGAGGAAGGGAAATGGCTCCATTGTTGGTGGGAATGCTCATATGTGAAGGAATTCTGGGATAAAGTGTGGTCCCAAATGAACAAAGTGGCGAACTGTGAAATACCAAAGACACCGGACACCGCACTGTTGGGCATCTTTCCCGACTTGCAAATAATTCAGGAAAGGACACAAGCCTGCCAACAGCTTCGATTGGCAGCCATACACACAATAGTGTGCAATTGGAAAGCAAGAAAAAAGCCGTCCTACAAAAAATGGATCCACAGAGTTTGGCATACCATCACCATGGAGCGGGTGCAGGCAGAACTTCGTCAAAACCTCGACAGTTTTTACTCCGTCTGGAATAACATATGGAGCCTCTTGGAACAAGAAATTAACATGAACCAACCTAAAATGTCAATTTGTATAACAAAGATATAGGGAATGTTAATTGTTTAATGATATATGAATATGGAATGTGACAAGACGCACTAAAACAATACTAGGCTGGGACCGATTCTGTAACCAAGGTCCTCAACCAAAAGGAGATGAAAGTGTGTAAGTTGTTAATAATGGTTACTCGAAAAACAGAATAAAAATATTATACAAAAAAAAAAAAAAAAGAACAGTAAGATGGCTCTTCGCCCATCCGGGCTCACCCGCACGTTTGTTTTGCGCTGCATGCCGATCCGGGAAGTGGCGGCTGCAGTGACCTGCTCCAGAGCAGGGAGCCGCCTCACTGCCGTCACATCTGTTTTCACCCAATCTGTGAATACTGTCCAATCTAACTTCTATTAAATGTAGTTTTCTTTAATTATGCTTTGCTTTTATCAGTACTATTAAGTGTCTGTAGTAATTTTTGAACACATTTTTTTCATGGTCTAATACAACTAAGGATTGCAGCAAAGAAGACATAAATGTTAATATCTTTGTACTAAAGTAACTTGTTTATTTTAATTCAAGAGCATAGTTTCAGAAGAAGAAAAGTTTAAAAAGCTGTACAAAGATTATCCTCAAGTTTCTCACCTATGCATCATGACACCCAAAAAGGTATCTTCACAGAGCTTGATTTCATGTCAAATTGAACACTAGAAGAGGTTTGTTACCAAACTAAATTGATGGCTTTATTTTTGTCTCTAGGTTCAAAGTCCATCATCCCTAAAACCTTCCAGTTCTGCACTAAAGCTTGCGACTTTGAGAAAGATACGAGAGGCTGGCTGGACTGCAGTTTCTAAAATTGACAGGAGGAAGAAAATGAAAGAAGCGGAAAAACTCTTTGAATAAACCTGAAACAGAGTAATGTTCTGGGACTGATTCTGTTTATATAAACCTTTCACGTTAGAAATTGTTCATATGTATTGCAGCATGTTGACTGTTTTAGGGTTAAACTGTTTGCTTGAGGGATTCCCATTAAGCTCATCCCGTCAAGGTCTTTCCACAAAAAACTGTTGTTTCATGTTAGCTGAAATTCCTTAAATGCATGTCATTTAACACTTCCTTTGAATTCATCTATCACTTTGTTTGTTTGATATATTCTTTGACATTATTCTGTTAAAAGTGGTTTGTTGATTTGTGGTAACCTGTTTTTGATTGTGTTACAATAGTATTGAAACATTCAATATTAGTCTTTCCACAAATATTTAATTTAATTAATTTTTTTATTTGCACTTATACACCGCCCTTCCTATAGCAGCTCACAATATCAAGTCAACTCTTATGTATTTTGCTTTTCCAGGATCCCAGCTTTATTATAAATATAAGAAATTTAAACATTTTCTTTTAGTCAACTAAAAACATACTTTCCAAAAACAGTTGATTCAAAAACGTTTGTGAAAGCATTGAACTGTTTACATATAAAGTGATAATAATTAGCTTACCACTGAAAGAGTTACTGAGGAAATCAACTCAAGCATAAGTATCAGAGTATTACTAAAAATGCCTTCAGTTGGGAATAAGAGCTTCTTCACATAAAGGAAGTTTCTTCTTTAATTTCTCTTGCTTTTTCCAAAACCCCAAAACAAACATTTACGGATAGTGCAAATATTTTTTCCTTCTAAGTTTAGCTAGTGACACAGAGTACAATTCTCATTTGCCCAGACGCTCACAGGTATTGCACACCCACACCAAAAAAGTGACCAGATTCAAGTGGGTGTCAAATCTTCATTCACAGCAAGAAGGATCATTATCAGTTGCCCTCACTCACTTGTATATGCCATGTCAACCCTAGCATAGCCTCTTCACATGTGGTCAGCATTTAGTGTGGTCTGACCACTTTTAAGTATGCCTCAGGTTCAAACGCGTGTTCCATGCTTCCACATTATATGCAGTAGCCTGCTGTGACCATGATTATGCTGCACAGCAATGCCTTTTGCTGTGAATGAGGATTTGACATCCACATAAGTCTAACACGGCACTTTGTGTGCAACGTACTCATACACAACCCCCCTGTGCACCTGGACAAATGAGGTTTGCACCCAGACATCAAGAGAAATAACAATCTGTATATTTAGAAAGTATATATTACTCTTTAGTCACCAGACCTTGGTCACTATAAATTGTCTATTGAACAATGAAGCTGACATAATAACCATTTTTGTACATAAAAGTGAAATAAATTAAGATCTAACAAAAATGTTATAAAAGGTGTATATGTACAAGATAGTCTCAATTCCGTGTAAGTGAAAGGAATGGGATTCCTTGTTTTGGAGTTGCCAGAATAGTTAGGACAGAAGGAGTATGTTGCTTTCTTTTTGGAGACAGTGGGTGCAGCCACATGAGCTGCAGAAGGCCCAACCCGTGCGCCCCATGGTGAACAATTGCTTCTGCCACACATGGGGGCTAGCACAGGGAGCAGGGAAGATGGTCGGGGGCCCCATGGAGAAGCCAGGAAGATGGCTGTTGGACCTCCTACGGCGCCCCAGAGCAGGCTGCCCCACCCACCCTTTCCCAACCTGCCCACTATTCCATCCCCATCCATGACGTGGCTGTGCGGGACTGGAGATAGCGCCTGCTACTCAAAGCCCTGCGGTGGAGCTCGCTGTGCAGTGTGGCAGATGGAAACTGGTCCCATGAGTGGTGGAACGCTACCACGTGTTGGGCAGCCTTACCCCACTTTGGGTAAGACTGCTACATCCTGCGTCCTCAGCCTTTTTCTGAGGATGTAGGACGTAGCAGCCAGCTGCCTGCCTCGCAGTGGAGAGTACATCTGGCAGCTGCCAGGCACATGATGCACTTCATCGAGTGGCAACAGTGACCAAAGTTCTGCCTAAGCTGTGGTAGGTGTATCATGGGGCCGTACCCAGTGAGTTCGCACATGCACAAAGTATTGTGAATAGAGTGTTCTTTTGAATAGATATATAGGATGACAAAAACATTGTGTTTCTTCTAACTCATAAGTCTTCAGATAGAAGTTCTGTCCTGGACATACTGTTTCTTCCCATATGGCTCAGCAGCTCCAAGGGCATCTTGACCGCGTTGGTTTTCTGGAACCCTTGCAGTCTGGCTTTCATCTGGGATATGGCACTGAGACAGCATTGGTGGCTTTGGTCAATGATCTGCGCCGGGAAAAGGATAAGGGTTGTTTGACCCTTTTGGTCCTGTTAGATCTGTCGGCTGCATTTTATACCGTTGACCACGAGATGTTGGTGACGCGCCTGCGGGACAGTGCAGGGGTGGACGGGATCGTTCTTGAATGGTTGCGCTCATTCCTGACCGGAAGAACTCAACGGGTGGTGCTCGGATGATTATTTTTCATCTCACCGAGACCTCTTGTGTGGGGTCCCGCAGGGTTCTGTCTTGTCCCCTCTCCTGTTCAATGTGTACATGCAGCCGCTTGGCAAGGTGATCAGGGGGTACGGGTTGAGGTGTCATCAGTATGCGGATGACACCCAACTGTACCTCTCATTTTCAACTGACCCAGGCCTGGCTGTCTCGGTGCTTACCCGGTGTTTGGCAGCTGTGGGGAACTGGATGAGGGCTAATCAACTGCGACTGAATTCTGACAAGATGGAGGTGATGCTGGTGGATAAGTTGATGGAGATGACGGCTTCCTCGGTTGGGGGGGTTTGTCCTTCACTGACTCCCAGGTGCGGAACCTGGGGGTGCTTCTCGATGCGCAGCTCTGCCTGGATCTCCAGGTGGAGGCTGTGGTGAGGAGTGCCTTCCGCCAGTTACATCTGGTGCAGCGGCTTCGGCTGCTGGTTTCGGTAGGGATGTGCGAATGTGGTTCGGATGTTTGCAGTTCGGACCAAAATCAGTCTGTTTACGACCGAACTGAACTTCCGAACCAAACCCGATCCGAACTCGAAAATGACTGAACAGTTCGGCCATGTTCGGGTGAGTTTGGATGAGTTCGGGCAGGAAAAACGTGACTGGAAGGCCCAGGGAGGGGGAGGCAGCTGAGGATCAGACTTCCTGGCACCAGGGGTGGAGAGACTTGGAGTAGCAGCCAGCCTGCCCAATCACCATCCCTTTTCTCCTCAGATCACTGGCTTCACAGTCTGTGATTGGACATGGGGGACGGGGGGCACAGAGCCAATGGGGCTTGTGGTAAAGCGGGCGCAGCAAGTAACAAAAGTCATTGCCCTCCCACTTCCAACACCTTCTGAGCTAGCCACTGTTCCTGACAGCAGGGTTTTCAGAAGTCTTCCTCTCCTAGCAGTTTGTGTTCCTCCTCCTATTTCACCCATCCCACACATTTACCTCCCTAGTATCATTTATTTAGATTAGATTAGATAGATTTAGGTGTTATTTTTATTTTTTACCCATCCCTGTGTTCTTTCTCCCTNAGCAGTTTGTGTTCCTAATCCATTGCCATCCTCCTCCTATTTCACCCATCCCACACATTTACCTCCCTAGTATCATTTATTTAGATTAGATTAGATAGATTTAGGTGTTATTTTTATTTTTTACCCATCCCTGTGTTCTTTCTCCCTACCCTCCATTGAATCCTCCCCTCCTCCCTTTATATATTCCATCCCTGATTCCCTTCCCTTGTTTTTGGATTTATTTAGAGTAGGATTAGATTGATTTAGGTTTCATTTCAGTTTTGTACCCCTCCCTGTGTTGTTTGGTGTGAGCTGTCTGTGTCCCCCTCACCCCCATCCCTGTGTAATAGATAGATAGCTAGCTAGCTAGCTAGCTAGATAGATAGATAGATAGATAGATAGTGAATAAAAAAATTATATATATATATATATATATATATATATATATAAAATCTTTGTGTGCATTCTTTGGGTTGGAAGACATCGAGAAGGGAAGTAAGAGAGGCCGGTCTTCTGCCCGTAAGGCAGCACAGAGGGGTAAAAGATTGGATAGGTCAAACTCAGCTGGTAACAGATATAACTTATAATAACTTTAAAAAAAACCCACAATAACAATATAACAAGACATAAAAATAACAAACTTATTAGTGTCTCAGGACCAAACAATACCGATACCGAAAATAAAATCTTCCAAATCGGTATCAATATTGGCATCAATATCGATACCGATTTCCGAATGTTTGGCTGAACCAAACTCTGCCAAACCGAACAACCGAACCTGAACTCGGTTCCTGAACCAAACGGCCGAACATCTGAACCACATTCTGTTCGCACATCTCTAGGTTTCGGTTCCGGATCTGGCCACAATCATCCATGCTTTTATCACCGCTTGGTTAGACTACTGTAACGCGTTCTACGTGAGGCTACCTATGGTGATGGCTCGGAAGCTGCAGCTGGTGCAGAATGTGGCAGCCCGGATCCTGTTGGGGCTGGGTTGCCAGGAGTACATTACACTGGTGCTCCGAGCACTACACTGGCTGCCAATAGTCTTCCGGGCCCGATTCAAAGTTTTGGTTTTGACATATACAGCCTTACATGGTCTGGGCCCTGCCTATTTGCGAGATAGCCTCATCCCCCATATTCTGGACCGGCCCTTGCGGTCATTTGGGGGCGACCTGTTGGAGGTCCCTCGGGTTTCCCAGGGGGCTACGCTGGAAAGGACATTCTCTGTGGCCGTGCCATGACTTTGGAACTCCCTCCCGGTAGAGGCCCGTCTAGCCCCAGACCTCCCAGTTTTTCATAAGAATTGTAAGACCTGGCTGTTCTGTCAGGCGTTTGGCGAGGGAGAAGGGTGAGGGTGGTTGGGGATGGGGATGTTAGGGATTTTTATCTCCTCATTTTAAAAATGTGATGATTATTATATTATTATTATTATTAACAAACATTTATATAGCGCCAGCAGTGTACCTGGCACTTTACAAAGTAATAAAATAGACACGGTCCCTGCCCCTAGGGCTTACAATCTGAGAGACAGGAGCTGGGGGAGAGACTTAGGAAGGGGAACAGAGGGAGAGACAAGGGGTCTAACATTCATGAAGATGCGAGGTCTCAAGTGCACGTACTTGGCTTGGTTACGATGAGAATGACAGCAGGCAGGTCCATGTTGCAAGGATAAGGGTAAACCGATCGTAGGTATAGGAATAGTGGCTCAGCAGGATAAAGAGTCAGACAGAGCAGAGCGAAAGAGGTGAGTTTTAAGGAGAGATTTGAAGGTATGAAGGGAGGGGGCAAGGCGGATGTGGACAGGGAGGGAGTTCCAGGCATGGGGGGCAGCAAGTGAGAAGGGACGAAGGCGCTTAGGGGAGCAGGGAAGGCGTGGAAGGGTGAGAGAAGGGACAGAGGAGGAGCGAAGTGCACGGGCTGGAGTATGGAGGGCGATAAGTGCAGAGAGGTAGGGGGGAGCAAGGTTGTGAAGAGCTTTATAGGTGAAGACTAGGAGCTTGTGCAGGATTCGTTCAGGAAGGGGAAGCCAGTGAAGCGAAGAGAGGAGGGGCTGCACATGGTCGAAGCGACTGGCGAGGTAGATGACCCTGGCAGCAGAGTTTTGGACAGAGATGAGGGGAGAAAGGTGAGACCGGGGAAGGCCAGTGAGAAGGAGGTTACAGTAATCGAGGCGAGAGATGACCAGAGCATGAACAAGAGTTTTGGCAGACGAGACAGAGAGAAAAGGGCGAATCTTAGCAATGTTATGGAGGGAGAAGCGACAGGATTTAGCAACAGAGTCAATGTAGGGTTTAAAAGAAAGGGCTGAGTCAAAGATGAAGCCTAGGCTACGGGCTTGGGGGACAGGCAGGATGGTGACTCCATCAATAGTTATTGACAGTGAGGAAGGAGAGGAAGGATGAGGGGGGAAGATAAGGAGTTCAGTTTTAGCCATGTTGAGTTTGAGTTGACGTTGAGACATCCAGGTAGAGATGTCAGAGAGACAGTTGATGAGACGAGCTTGAACAGAGGGAGAGAGAGAGGGAGTAGAGAGATAGAGTTGAGTGTCATCAGCATAGAGGTGGTATTGGAAGCCATGGGAGGCAATGAGTTTGCCTAAGGATGAGGTATAGATCGAGAAGAGGAGAGGGCCAAGAACAGAGCCTTGAGGAACACCAACTGAGAGGGGGAAGGAGGAGGAGGCGGAGTTGGAGAGAGACACATTAAAGGAGCGGTCAGAGAGGTAGGAGGAGAACCAGTTATGGACAGAGCCACAAAAGCCAAGGGAGTGAAGGGAATCCAGCAAGAGTGAGTGGTCAACAGTATCGAAGGCAGCAGAGAGATCAAGGAGGACAAGAATGGAATAGAGACGTTTAGATTTAGCCACCAGAAGATCGTTGGTGATCTTAGCGAGAGCAGTTTCAGTAGAATGAAGGGGGCGGAAGCCAGATTGGAGGGGGTCAAGGGAGGAGTTGGAGGATAGGAAGTCAAGGCAGCGGGAGTAGACAACACGTTCAAGCAGCTTGGAAGCAAAAGGAAGGAGTGAGACAGGACGATAGCTAGAAGGGTCAGAGGGGTCAAGAGTGGACTTTTTGAGAATAGGAGAGACTGTGGCATGTTTGAAGGCAGAAGGGAAAGAGCCAGTAGAGAGGGAGAGGTTGATGATGTGCAGGAAGGAAGGGGCGACAGTGGGAGTAATGGAGGTGAGGAGGCGGGAAGGAATGGGATCAAGGGGGCAAGTGGAAGGGTTGGAGGAGGAGAGCAGAGAGGAGATTTCCTTAAGGGAGGCAGGGGAGAAGGAGGACATGAGAGAAGGAGGGGGAGGAGGGAGAGGGGTGGGAGTGGGAAGAGAGGAGTGGGAAGCGATGTCGAGGCGGATCTTGTCTATCTTGGAGGTGAAGAAGGAGGCAAGATCCTGAGCAGAAAGGGAAGAAGGAGGGGGAGGACAGGGAGGCTTGAGGAGGGAGTCAAAGGTAGAGAACAGGCGGCGAGGGTCCCGAGAACAGGACTCAATGCGGGAGGCATAGTAGTGTTGTCTAGCAAGGGAGATAGCAGAAGTAAGGGTGGAGAGACAGAATTTGAAGTGAAGGAAGTCAGCGTGAGAATGGGATTTGCGCCAGAGTCGTTCAGCAGCACGAGTGCAAGAACGGAGGTGGCGGATACTAGGGGTGAGCCAAGGACGGGGGTTGTGGGAGAAGGCAGGGCGGGAAGAGAGAGGGGCATGGGAGTCAAGTGTGGAGGAGAGAGAGGCGTTGAGAGCAGAGACAGCGGAGTCAGGGGAGGAGGAAGAGAAGACTGTAGGAAGAAGGGGAGAGAGAGAGGAGGCAAAGTCCAGGGGATCAATAGCTTGAAGGTCACGGAAGGGGCGTAGAGAAGGGGAAGAGGAGGGGGGACAGTGGGAAATGTTGAAAGAGGCAAGGAAGTGGTCTGATATAGGATGAGGATCGAAGGAGAGATCAGCGACAGAGCAGTTTCTAGAGAGGACAAGATCAAGAGAATGGCCATTAGTATGGGTGGGGGAGTTGGTCCAAAGGTGGAGGTTGAAGGAGGAGGCTAGGGAGAGGAAGCGAGAGACTGAGGGCTGAGATGGGTCATCAACATGAATGTTGAAGTCACCAAGGATGAGAGTGGGGATATCAACAGAGAGGAAGAAAGTGAGCCAGGACTCAAAGTCAGAAAGAAAGGAAGAGAGAGGACCAGGGGGACGGTAGATGACAGCAACACGTAGATGGAGGGGGGAGTAGAGGCGCACGGAGTGAGCCTCAAAGGTATGGAAGGAGAGAGAGGGGGGAGGAGAAATTGGTTGGAACTGACAGGATTTAGCAAGAAGGAGGCCCACCCCACCACCCCGTCCTTCAGGGCGGGGTTGGTGAGAGAAGGAGAGACCCCCACAGGAGAGGGTAGCAGGCGTGACAGAGTCCGAGGGAGTGATCCAAGTTTCAGTAAGGGCAAGGAGCTGGAGGGAGCGAGAGAGGAAAAGATCATGGATATAGGGAGCTTTACTGATAGATGAGCGACAGTTCCAGAGGGAGCAGAAAAATGGTAGTTGATGAGGGGGGAGGCAAGGAATAGGGATAAGATTGGGAGAAGGGGAGCATCGTGGTAGGCTAGAGACAGGAGGAATAGGGATAAGATTGGGAGAAGGGGAGCATCGTGGTAGGCTAGAGACAGGAGGAATAGGGATAAGATTAGGAGAAGGGGAGCATCGAGGAAGGCTCGATGTTTTATATGATGTTTTATATATGTTTTTATTGTATTTTATTGATAGACTTTGTTAGTCGCCCCAGGCTGCCTCTTGGCAGGAGGGGCGGGGTATAAAACTTTTAAATAAATATATTGTAAGATTTTAAGAGTGCAATCCTGACTCCATTGAAGTCAATGGCTAAACTCCCATTTCAATGGAGTCAGAATTCCACCTCAAAGATGTTTTAACTTTTCACATTACATTAAATTCTTAGAAGCATATAGAGATGCCATCACTCAAAATCAACCATTCGTCTGCATGTTGGTTTTAATAGTTATCTTGCTACTTTGCAAAAAAAGAAAAGAAAAGAAAGAAACCAATTTGAATTCAGTCCCCACTCTCCCAAAATACAAAGGCCCAATTATCTGCTGTTAACTAAGTCTGGCAATTCATAACAGCCAGTACTTCTAGTTTAGTGCTTCAGTGTTTGACATTTTCAACAAAGATAACCACATTTGAAAATCTGGGCCTGAGTTACTCAAATAACCTGCTATGGAGTTGAGTGTAAAAAACTAAAATTTCTGATGGTTTGTGCATCTCATCTGTTAAATAGTAATTAATACATACATTTCATAATTGTTCAACACTGGAATTAAGATTTTAAATTTATATTTAGCCTGATCTTCTCATTCATATGAGTCCTTATTATATCACTGAATGTCAAGGAATTGAATCATGGCATGCAGAGATGAAAGGCTTAATCCACTCTTGCAGTGAGCCTCCATGTGAGAAATCTTCAGTATAAATCAATATGCTGCCCAAAGCAGAGTTTGTGTAATTAGTTTAATAGAAATGTTGGCATGAAGCTGTAAAAGGACTATATAAAAATAATGTTACATCTGTGATAAGAAATGACTTTTCTACAAGCATCATGAGTCTTGTGGTGGTGGCTGAAATGTTTCAGAGTTAGAGGAAAAACCCCTTTCTTTTTCACCAGGCAAAAATTCAAGTCTGAACTGACCAGGTCTAGTACCAAATGGTAAATAATCAGTTTGAAACTCATCATCTTCCAACACAGTCATGTTGGGGTTATAAATCCTTGGTGCATCGTATAAGCCTCCTGAGATCACCAAAGTGTCATCTGGAGGAGTGTATCTGTCACCTGTAAGTTTGAAAACATTGTTAAACATGATTGGAGAGAAAATGGTAAATTAAAGCAAATCACAGGACTTAAAACCTTCCCTTTCCCTGTGCAATGATGTCTTTATACTTTCACAGGGTGAACAGTCAGAACTAACAGGCCGTATGCCCCTCTTTCACCTAGCAGTAGGCAGGATCCAGATGATTGACAGCCACTGCTAGTGGGTGGGCATACCTCCACATCAGCTTCCCAGTCTGGTCCAGTCTTGCACAAGAGAAGGAAGCACTGTCTTGGCTCCCCTCAGGAAGCTGTTTTAAGCTATAAGTTTTAATTTCCACTTCTTGTTTGTTGTTTCTTTTGGGGGTTGGCCCACTGCACCCTCCTCTCCTTTCTTCAGGAGGACAGCACTCTGAGTTTTGTGTCAGGGGGCGGAGGATCCTTTCCCAGGTTTCCCCCCCCCCCCCACCTTCTCCCTCTTTAGTCTTCTGAAGAGGGCCCTGTTTAGAGGAGGGGAGTATTAGCCATTGTGGGCATCTTCTCTTTCCTGCTTTTAGACGAGCGGGCTGCCGTTGCGTGACCCATACGCACGATATTTCAAAAACCCGCGATGCAGGATTACACGAGACGGATGTAGGGGATCACACACATGGAAGGTGGTCATGCATTATTTGCCAACCGCGAATTAAATACCTCACAATCGAGGTATTTAATTCGCGGTCGGCAAATAATGTGCAACTGCCTTCCATGCACATGATCCCCTACATCCATCTCGTGTCATCCCGCATTGCGGGATTTTGAACCATCGCGTGAGCGGGTCATGCAACGGTGACCCGCTCGTCTAAAAGAGCCCCACCAGCATGAAAGGGAATTCGAAAGAGAGTGTGCGGCCACAGTTAGACTGTTTCCATTCTCACGTTTTTCTCTGATGCGGGCCTGCCTCATGCTATCTCGGAAATATCCGTGGTGGGATGCCACAGTGCTCTTCCATGAAACTTATTTGAATTTGCAGTTTTGTGAGCCCAGACCCTGCATTTACACCTCCAACTGACATTTGCATTTGAGGGAAATCAGACACATTAACTGGCAATTACCTGTGACTACTTTCCATGCCTACAACAATCATGGGGTTTTGTGGGTACAAATTTAAGGTCACTTTAGAAAACATGACTTCTGGGCTAGCCTTATTCAGGATGTGCTAGAGGAAGAAGAGGGTCCTGGTATCCTCTTCACACTTAGCTCCCTGTGCAGAAAGCAGCCCTAACTTGTTTATCTGTGCCAATGAGTGCAACAGTAGTTTCTGATGAGCTGTTGCATGGTCTCTAGAGATGGGATGTGGCTCATCTCCTCAGAATAGCACTAGGAGGAGAATGATGAAAAAACTGAGAGTTTGACAAAAAATTTCAAGGTTTCCTAATGGCCCTTATTATTATTGATCTAACCAAAATTGTTCTACTGGTGCAAAATCCTGTATGTAAATGGTTTGCCCTGGCGAGTGCTTTGAGGACTGGGCTGCAGTTTTGTAAGAGGTTTTTCACTGTTGCTATCTCAATTTACCACAACTGACTTCCTTTAATTATAAGAAAACAATTGATAACAATAGTTTATAATAATGTACACATATATATTCTGTTTCCAAACTCTACTGCTTGGCTCTCCCTTGCAGCTTTAATTGGGAAAGGTGGAGTTTATGTCAACAAAGTTCAGGCCCTCAGCCAGTGTGAGACAGCCTTACTCTGTTGAAGTCAGCAAATGACCGTGATTTGCACATGCTGAGAATCTGGTTCCTGCATATTATGCAGTTTCACTGATTGTTGCTATGCACCTACCACATTCTGCCGGGGTGGGGGCTGCTGTATTTTAGTGATGGAGGAATTGGTTCCTCCTGTCAACACCCAGAATTTGTACTGTGCTGCTTTGGAAACAACTCGTAAAAAAATATACCAACCTTCTTCAGAAGAGGCATCATGGAGCAGACGGTGGGAATACTGAGCTCTTCTCTTTCTGTATTTATTGAGACTGTAAATGATAAGCACTAGGATGGTAAATGCGAGGATGCTGCTAAAAGCAATTGTTAGGGTAGTCTCCGAGTCTCTCAGACGAACAGCTCCTGCGACAAAAAAGAATGTAGAAAGTTTCTTTTTATTTTACAGTTACAGGTCAGCAAAGCTCAGTGTTTAGGTTTCCCAATGGCATTAAGAGAAGGCTTTCCTGGGCTAGGTACTAAAGGGTCAGACCCAAACTGTAACCACTTATGACAGTTCCTGAGTCACCTAGGATACAAGGCTTATTCAAACTAGTTTTTTTTTATAAAGTCTGGTCATTTTGTTATTCCTGTAGTATTTTAAAAAAATTAGTGATCTGGTTTGGGCTGGACTGCAAGTGTATGAACAGATGTCAAAGTACACAGAAGCCTGCCAAAACTGAGGAAACCTGGGTGTCTAAAATTAGACCACTCAACATGTATTTAGGCACCTACGGAAAAGTTCTCCAATTTTCAAGGTGGCAGAGTATATGCTGCTCCCAAGCCTATAATTATGGTAGGTGCCAACCCCACCCAGAATCAAGGCACTTATTTTAAGGAAGGGCATAAAAAGGTAGGAATTTGTCTCTAATGAATTATTGTTTAGTGCCAGGCACATTGCTTGTGCTATATAAATAATTAACAACACTGGAGAATTTTGTCCTAGCTATGTTACCATAGATCTGTGCAGATATTCATTCCTACCTGAACTTGGGCTTATTCAAGGTGAGCAGGCAGAGAGCAGTTGTGCCAGGGAGGGGAAGGGATGATGTCTCCCTCATGTTTCATACCACAAGCTGATTGTGCTTCAAGAGTTCCTGCATCCCTGTACATTACAGGAAGTGGTACCTGGGCCCTTGCTGAAATTTGCCCCTCCCTCCCCCACCCACTGAAATGGCCAGATATTCACCCAGTCCCAGCAGAGACCAACTTGTCTATAGACTCTGCCCTTCCCCATCTCTCATAATCCTCTCTCAGCATGGTTATTTTTAAAACAAAATAAAACATTAATTTTCAAATGTGTTAAATATTTTCTTGACTTCTACCTGCTCAGTGCTTCACTCAGCAGAAGACTATGGATTGCTCAGAGCATCTGAGCAGAGTGCCATGAGAGCAAGGAAGCAAAGTTTGGGACAGCACGCTACTGCAAGAGCCCACAGCACTGCCCGTGTGAGGTGTGGGGGGGGAAGGCTAGTGAGTCTATGGGTGAAAACAGATGTGACATTAGCGTGCTTTAGCCCGCAACAGCCTGGGACTTATCTGCATGTCTGGTCTTCTCCTTCAGTTGTTTGCCCGCTACTGCCCCAAGGCGACCTGTCAGCCACTACAGCATGGGTCAGGCATGGGCGGTCAGAGATGTAGCCTGGGCTGAGGCCCAGCCACCTGGGCTAAACATCTCCCTCCCATCTGTTAGGGGCCTGCCCAGCCCCGCCCCAAGGTGAGGTCGATGTGTCGGGTCTGGAGGAGCACGCTCACCCCAGCCCTGCTGAACAGCTGACTGGGCGGGGGGAGGCCTGGAGGAGTGTGCTCACTCCTCCATGCCACACAGGTGATCGGGAGGGAAGGGCTGGAGAACCCCAATCAGCTGTTTGGGAGCCTGAGTGAGTGCACCAAACAGCTGATGGAGACAGGAGTGCCTCCCCATCCGCTGTTTGCCTGCAGCTCTTTCAAGGGGCCTGATCCTGCTGAGCAGCAAGGGCCCAGAAGTCCTGTCCCAGGACAGTTTCTTGGGCCTCCACAAGCATACAGACACCTGTGTCAGCAGCCCCCACATCCAGGTTACAGGGGGAGGGCTGCTAGTGTGAACAGCCCTCCCTGCCAACCCGAGGAATGGTGGCTGAAGTGGTTTATCCTGGGGCAGCCCAGGGAGGCGCCTTGGTGCCGTCACATCTGTATGAGCCCCAATTGCCCATTGCCAGAACTACCCTGGCACCTCAAGGCTTGGAAGCCAGTAGCCAGGCTATTTATAGACACTTACCTGGAGCCTGTCTTGCTGAAGCAGATCCCAAGGCTTTGTTAGTGTTCAGGAATGAGGCTGTAGAAAGTTGAGCTGTTGGTTTCCATGCAATTGCTGTGGTTCTGGGATCAGTTGCTTGATTTGTGGAATTACTAAATGATGAATCAGTAGATGACGATGTCACCCCAGTGTCAAATGTGGCAGTACTACCTGTAGAGCTTGTGTCTGTGTGAAGTGTCTGGAGAGTGCTTTGTGCAATAGCTGATGCTGTTATTGAAGCTGATAAACCAGTCGTGTTTGCTGTTGCAGTTCTTATATTCCAGACAGCATTTGTATTCTGCACTGATGCTTTGCTACCTGGTTCTTTATTTGGCAGGGTGGGCAGCGTAGGGCTTTCAGATATGGCATCATTTCCTGGCTCACGAGAGAATGCTACAGTCAACATGTCTTTCTTGCCCAATGGTTCCTGAATAGAAGTCACCACCACTAAGTGACAGGCTAGGAGGAACTGGCAATGCACATGTCTTGCTCTATCCATTGCAGCAGGTCAGTTCTGTTCAGCTTTCCCTGTGAAAATACAGGAAAAAATAAAGTCATGAAGATAAGCTACATTTCTCCCCTCCTGGATCCAGAGGGCTGAGTAGGACCATGAGGGAGCTGTTGTCCTTCTTTACTTGTGGTATGAGGTTATGAAGTAGATGTAGGGCAACAAGTGTCACAGACCCCAGGCTATATTTTTACCCCCTTCCTGTTGTGTCCCTCATGGACCCTTTTCACACAGACATTCTAACACTGATAAAATGGGTGTTTCATTTTATTATACATGTTGTAGGACACCCATAGCGCACACCTGCAGCCCTGCAACATGTCTAATAAAATGTAGCACCCATTTGTGTGAAAATCCTCCCCTGCTGCAGTGCATTGCTCCCACTAGACTGATGCTTTATCAGAATTACTGCCCCTTTGGACAAATGCTGAATGACCGGAAGAGACTCACCATTTGGAGCTATCTGCCCTTCTGTTTTAATCTGCTTTCACAATCAGGTGATTTTTATATGGGGCTGGTGTATACCGTGACCAGCACTGAGATTACTAAATTAGTTCATGTATGAGCCAGGCTTTAAAAGCTGTTGATCCAGCCAGAGGATGGTATGTTTCCAGGAAGTTTACACAGGAAAAATGCAATTAAGGAATCAAATAGTTGTTGGGAATTATTCATTAGACTGTAGTAAAAGACAATGTGAAGGATGCTGCCAAGGTTCAGAGGAAGGCATAGGTTTAGATGTAGCTTTACTGACCAGCAGATCATTTCTCTACTTATTTGCCATTTATTTTCTGAGTCACTCCAGTGACTAGTCCTTGGACACAGAAAGTTCCTTGCAACTACTTCACATTGGCAATTCAAGCTGTGGCAATTAGCTGGGATTTGATAAAGACTAAGAGGCTGTTTAGTAAATGTCTTGGTCTGACTGCAGCAGTAAATTTTGAATTAATACACATACAGTGTACACCAGTAACCTGAGGCTAAAGACTCATGCTCATTCAGATATTTTCTGATAGTTTCATAAAATCTGCAAATATTATTGCCGACATCTGCTATAAGCCAAAAGGGGACACAAATAAAAATGAAGTCAATTACAAATCTTCCTTGAACATTGCAGCATTTCTCCAGCTTTAACATTTACCAGGGATCCCTATAAAAACACTGACATTCAACAGTGTCATTTCTGTTATTAACTGGTAAACATGGGGAATGGGAATAATGTTAAACATTGTAGATTAGAAGTAGCTGTCAGTGAAATAGTCCATAATAAACGTGCACATGGGGACGCCAGAGCTTTCTCTCTCATATCTACTCGGCTATATTAAATGATACAGTGACCCCTTGCTAAGCTATACATTGGAACCCACCTATACAGACAGCGCAGGAGGAGTAGGGCTGGAAATTAGAGGGCCCTGACACTATTGCATGGTGCCCTACTGTCTTTCCAGTTGAGCCGGAAACCAGTAGCAGTAATCAGAATCAGGAAGCCTGCTGGGACTCGACATTCATACACACTGATTCAGCATGAGCAGGGGCCCCTCATCAGGGGCGTAGCTATAATAGGGACAGGCAGTACAGGTGCACCAGGACCTACAAGCCTGGGGGGGAAGGGCATGTTCCCAGATGCAAATGCATCTCCTGCCACTGCTGCTCATGACCTCCACCAGGTTAGGGTCCTATTGAGCTGGGCAGTGGGTACTGTCTGGATAGACAGTAAATGACTGTCCCTGTCTTAAAGAACTGAATCTGGGAGGACAGGGGCATTTGTTATTTAGTTCTTAGTTTAGCCTACTGCACACCCCCTCCCACCCATGCATGAATGCTGTGATAGATGCAGCACTGCAGACACTTGAAATCAGACCAGCAATTTCTATTGAGAATCATAACTTCCCCTCCCCCAACATATACCCTGGCTGTATCAAACACTTGTATAGCTTGAAAGTCCAGGGCCTTAAGCACTTCCGGGTTTATAAGAAATGTGACTCAGCACTCTCCCTCGGCCCAACTTCTTCCAAAGAGTATTTCAAAGAGTTATTCTGAGTGTGCAAAGTGTACGAGACCTGCATAACCTACCCAAGCAAATTCTCCCCAAATGAAACTCTCAGAACTCACCTAAACTGAGATAGGTGCTGACGCTTGTACCTGCAGGAAGTCTTTCAGAGTAACAGACACTCTGCCTTAGCATGTTCCTGTTTGCTCAAAGCTCCTGGGAGGGCTGGGTGAAACAGAGAGATCGCTATGGAAACCAAAGGAGTTGTACCAGAGTTTTGAGATTAGACAGGGATATAACAATACTTGGGCTGGGCTTGGATCACCTGCCTGCAAATGTAGCCAGGTAACATAACAGAGGAATCATGCGTCAAAAGCTAGCAGCCGCTAGTCTTCTAGTATTACAGGTTTTACAGACCTAGGGACAATTTTGGACTCTTCTAACAAGTCTACAGAGAACATTTCTTTTAAATGTGCCCTTGTCTCCCAAAGCAACTGCAGTGCTGAATTTTTAAACAAGGAAAGAGGAGAAACCCAAGACACAAACTTTATATTCAAGAAAAATTTAAAAACAGAACAAAATTCAATACAACTTGTAAATGCGAGCAGCATTAAAGGGGCTGGAGGAGTGAAAGGCTGGGATTCAGCAAAAGTAACCAACAAGATGCAAAAGAAGGGTGTTTATCAAGTTAGAATTGCCAATTTTGTGAGCCTGCAGATTTGACTCATGGGCATTAAACACTAGGGGCTGTTTCCTTACTGTGGATAATAATCTTACACTAGACCCCAATTGCCCATTTTGTTAGCTAAAACTGATTTATCTGCTTTTGCTTTTTCTCTAATCTCAGGTCTCTGGGCTCCCCCTTGAGACAAATGAAGAATCAGGGACAGACATAGAGGGATCAGGCTCAAATATTTTGGTGAGATACTGCTGTGAGATAGTTTTGCTCTCTGGCATTGAAACTCAAGGCCCAATAGTCATGTATCTGTGACTGACTATGGTCTAGTCTGAGAGTCTTATTTTCCAGACCATTTTTCCATCCTACCCGCTAGCCCCGCTGAAAAAAAACACAGCTTAACGAAAAAGACATTTATCAAGTATAAAAAAGAAGGGGAAGAGAAAATGAAATCATGAGAATTAAGTCTCTTTGAGACAGGTTCAATACATGAAACGTCCTCAAACTCAACAGCTAAGCCAGCCCTGTGCATTGTGAAAAGCCTTCTCAACTAAAGCCTGGAACTTGCTGCCACTCTTCATAAAGGAGGGCCATTAATTTGACTGTCCCTCATTAACAGGATCTAAAGAAAACATGGAACTCACCAACAGCTTCTCCTCCCAGGTTCAGAAAATGTACCTCCTGGACTAGCATTAGCACCAAAAGTGCTCCAGTCATTAACTTGCTGGAGCAAAAAACACTGTTTGGCAACCCACACAGGTGCGTGAATCATTAACCTGCCACTGTAAATTCCTGGCACAGAAAAGGAAAATCAGCGCAAGATGCACGATCAGTCATTAAACTTCTGAACAGGCTTGAAGAGACAAAGGGCTGCCATGTTATAAAGTGACTGGCATAATTCAACTGTCACTAGTGTGCCCCATGGAGTGTTGCTGAGACGGTCTGTGAACTGCAGTTGTGTTTCAACAGAACCACCTGAGGATTAACTGCACAAAATGAAGTAGATCTGTCACCAGCAATGGTAGCTAGTTCTGAAGAGAAGATACACAGGTTGGCACTTTCAGCTTGGCCATTAGGAAGGGGTGCAGCCCAACGTGCTGTTCAATAACTGAAATCTGATGGCATTTTTCTTTCAGTAGATACATTCAGCTAACGCTTGGTGTCTTGTATCCTGGGAGGGGACAACACTGGAAGAAGAGTGCAATTGCCTACACTTAGCAGCCCCATTTCCCAGGCCATGTTCACACAGAGCAGGAGTTGGTCTTAGACCTAACTGCAGAATGAATACCATTAGAACATAAGAAGTACCACAGTGGGTCAGACCAATGGACTACCTAGCTGAGCATCCTGTCTCTAACACTGTCCAGCTTGGTTGCTTCAGAGAAGACCACAGCAGGTCATAATGGACAGATCCATTCCTGAAATCCACTCCCAGCCCCCAACAGTCTCCCGACCAACTTGACTAATAGCTATTGATGGACTTATCCTCTAAGAACATACCCAAGCCTTTTTTGAGCCAATTATTCTATTAGCCTTCACAAGTTTCACAACATCCCCTGGTAATGAGTTCCACAGGTTAATTGTTCATTGAGTTCTTTTTATTTCTTTATACCTACTGCCAGTTAATTTAATAGGATGGCCTCTGTGAAAAAATATTTTGAGAAAGGTTTTTGGAAAAAGCTCCTATATACTTGCTCTGGAAAACTTACGATTTTGCAAACATTTATTACAGCTTTCCTTAGTCATCTCTCCTCTAAGTTGAAGAGCCCTAACCTATTGAACCTCTCCTCAAATAGAAGCCATCCCATATACCTTTGAGCATTTTGGTTGCCCTTTTCTGCACCTTTTCCAGTTCTACTATGTCCTTTTTGAGATGCCATGACTAAAACAGCACGCAGCACTTAGGGCATAGGATAGGTGCACAATGATGGCATTATGATACTTTTCCATTTTATTTTCTATGCTTTTCCCAATAATTCCTAACGTTCTGTTTGCCTTTTTGACTGCTGCTGTGCATTGGGCTTCTATTTTCAGCGGACTGTCCACAATGAACCATTTCCCTGAGTGGTAATACCTAATTTAGAATCCAACACTGTGTATGTTGGGAGTAAAAGAGTGAGGTGATCAAATCTGCAGATGACACCGAGTTATTCAAGGTAGTTAAAACCTGAGTGGACTGTGAAGAATTTCAGGAGGATCTTGAAAGACTGGGCATCTAAACGGCAGATGAAAATGAATATTGACAAGTACAAAGTGATGTACATAGGGAAAAATAATCCAAACTATATGCACACAATGCTGGGTTTTAAATTAGGAGTTTCCACTCAGGAGAAGGATCTTGGAGTCATTGTGGACAATACATTGAAATCCCCCGCTCAGTGTCCGGCAGCGGTCAAAAAAGCAAACCGAATGCTAGGAATTATTCTGAAAGGGATAGAAAATAATACAGAAAAAAATATCATAATGCCTCTCTCTATATAAACCTAGGGTGCAACTGCACTTTGAATATTGTGTGCAGTTCTGGTTGCCCCATCTCAAAAAAGGTAGAAATAGAAAAGGTACAGAGAAGGACAACAAAATTATAAAGAATATGGAATGGCTTCCATATAGAAAGAGAGGCTTGATAGGTTAGGGCTCTTCAGCTTGGAGAAGAGGCAATTGAGAACGGATATGAGAGAAGTTTATAAAATCATAAGTGGTGTGGAATGAGTTAATGGGGAACAGTTATTTACCCTCTCAAATAGTACTAGAATTAGGGGACATGCCATGAAACTTACTGGCAGCAGATTTAAAACAAATAAAAGAAAGTGCTTTTTTCACTCAACATACAATTAACTTGTGGAATTTGTTGCCAGAAGAGGTGGTTGAGGCCAGTAATATATCTGGTTTTTAAAAAGGATTCTCTAAGTTCTTGGAGGGTAGGCCCATTAATGACTATTAGTCAAGCAAGTTTGGAGAATGTAACCTCTGACTGTCAGAAGCTGGAAGTGAACAACTGTCACGTAGCTCGGAGGAGGGAGGGCAGCCACAGACAAGGAGGAGAGGTAGAGGCCGGCCCTGCAGGCGGCATAGCCTATGGGTTGCTAAGCAACTGGAACACTGGGCCAGACAACAGACAGCGGCACCTCCTGGCACTTATGGGACAGTGGCCGCTGTATACAACATGCGGGAGCAGAGCTTGAGGGCGGCAGCGGTTCCCGGGGGTGCTGGGAGGATGGCCGTTGCAGGCAACAGGTGGAGGCAGAACCTGGGTACGGCCATGCTTCCTGGCGCCACTGGTAGAACGGCCATTGTACACAATGTGTAGGGGTGGAGCTTGGCCATAAAAGCCCCGGCTCTAGACCAGACGCTGCCGGTGATCTGGAGTTTGGGCCGGCCCACAGGTGGAGAGTGCAGGATGTGAGGAAAACCTGTGTGTGTGTGTGTGAGAGAGAGAAAGCAGTTGAAGTTGAGTTAGAGTAGATTGAGTAACTGTGTGTGTGTGTGTGCCTCTTCCTTACCTTAGAAGAGAGTTACACCTGTGTTCTTCTCCCCCTTATTCCTGCGAGAGAGTCTGTGAGTGAGGGAACTTACACTGTGTGCATGTGTGTCTCCCCTTCCCTACCCTAGAAGAGAGTTGTACCTGTGTTCCCCCTTTTCTCCCTAGTCTCGTGAGAGTGGTGGAAGCTGAGCGAGGGTCTCCCTGGGCCTTAATATCTAGGGGGCAGGGTTCTGGGTTTCCATCTCTCACCACTTGGTCCATGTGATGACTTAGGTCTCAATGCTCCTGGAGCAAGTGGATCCTATAAGATCCTGAAGGACTCGAGTCGTTAGCCTTTGGAAGAGGGATAGCCCAGAAGCTCCACAGAGCAGGGGGGTTATTTGAAAGAGTCCTCCCCATACCCTGACAACAACAGGGAATGGATCACCCCATTGTGACCTGTTGGGTACTTCTCCCAAGTGACCAAGATTGACCACTGTCAGAGACAGGATGCTGGGTTTGACGGACCATTGGTCTGACACAGTATGGCACTTCTTATGTGCATCATTTTGCATTTTCAACATTGAATTTCATCTGCCATTTTATTGCCCAGTCATCCAGCTGTGTGAGATCTTTCTGTAACTCTTCGAAGACTGCTTTGGACCTATCTTGAATAACGTTGTCATCTTTAAATCACGCAACTTGTTAATGACTATGCTAGATAGCTCCAGTCCCAGATGAGTATAATACCGGTATTATTCCCTATAAATCCGGGTTGAAGGTGATCGTCTGAACAGCCATACCAGTATAAATAATTCTACTTCCGTGTTGAATCCTGGTTAAATACCGGTATAGTTCAACCTGGATTGAAGGGTCTTATCTATATCTGTTTCAAATAATGTTGGCATAACAATCATGTGAATGCATAAACCGATATTAAGCCCCTAGACCATAGACATTTGCAGGTAGAGTTTATGTCCCCTCTACCCATTCGCTCCAGGGACTCATGACAGCAAGTGACACAGGCAGCAAGACATTGTGAGTAGAAGGGTTCAAAGCTGCCCACAAAGGAGCCTGGAGAGGTACCCAGGCAGGAAGCAGACCAGAGACACAGGAACTCAGTTTCCTGATTTCTTTTCCTTTTATTTTAGATTTATTAAAGATTCCACCCCCTCTCCCCACCCACCCCATTCCTTTTTCTGTTTTTTAAACTGAGTGGGCTGCTCCTCCCCACTCTCTGAGCCTTGTCAAAGCAGGAGCCCCACAAGACACACTCTCCCTCCCCCACTCATGGAGTCTCTGGAGTGGATTGAGCAGCGCCCGTGCTGCCTCAGGATCTCCTCTCTTGACTGGGCTTGAAGACCAGGACTAGCACTCTCCCCCTCATGAGGGGAATAGGAAAATCCGCGCCAGCTCCCAGCTGCCGTGTTTCAGGCAGAGGCACCCACAAGCCACCTATAAAGAGCCACAAGCCAGAGGCAGGTAAACAGGATGATAATCCCACGCGCCTCACTTCTGACCCTTCGGATCTCCCTCTGCAACGGGAAAGGCAGAGCCCTGCCCACCTCCATAACAGGAGCGGCAAGAGGGGAACTGAAATTCAGCTGCAGTGAACCATGGGATTGACGGAGTCCTCCTTGAGACCCCTATACCAGCATATGCTTTCAGACGGCCATACTGGTTTAATGATTTATATCGGCATGACCATGGTCGTCTGAACACTTAATTCTGATTAAAACCAAACAACTATAATGCTGGTTTAATAAATATGACTAGCATTAGAGCGTTCATTCTTAAAACACCCCTCCCTGTAACTTCTTGAGGTCTGAGAGGTAAAGTCAGGAAGAGAAGGCTAACCTGATTCTGCTCTCACATTGCTTTTACACCAGTTGAACTGAACACAATTGGTCTTAGCACAATCACTCCAGATTTATTCCAGTATAAACTAGAACAGAATCAGGGTTGTAGTTTTTCTCAAGTAAGCTTGAATTACCATTTTCTGTTACGTTACTGCCCTCACATGGCAGGATACAGGATTATAGTTCATTTTCACACTGAGCAGAGCAAAATTGTCTTTTTTTTAAATGAAAAATTTCAGAAACATGATTGATCTTGTAATTTCAGTTCCTCTGAAATTGAAACATTTTATGTTTTCTGAATTTATTTGAATATTTCAGTAAAAATAAAAATGTTGGTTTGAAAAAAATCCTCCAAATAAAATCAGAAAACAGAATATTTCCAGGCACCAAGTAGAACCCACTGCCTTTCCCTGAACAAGACTCTAATCCTGGATCACAGCCCCCTCCTAATGCCCAGTCAACAAATTGAAAACAACAAGGATTTCAAAATCTCCCCACAAATTAATGGGAGTTTTCAGAAAAAAATCCAAAAAATGGCAATGAAATAAATGTATAAATTTATGTTATTTATTTATTTATTTATTTATTTATAAATATGTGTTAGCCACCCCCTCATGCCTACGGCATCTTGGGGCGGCAGTAGTATAGGTTAGGTACCTTATGTCAAATTTTAATCGAAGCCATGATTGCGGATCGTATCAAATGGCATCAAATGATATCAAAAATGATATGTCAAATTTTAATTAATCTGTCAAAATTGAATTAATCTGTCAAATTTTACAAAACAGGAGCAGAAATACAGGAAGTCCTCCTGAAGCAAGAGCAGCAGGCGGTACGATACACTGGAAGGGAGGGGCTATGGAATGTCCTGCACACAGCGTCTGCCAGGTTTCAAATTCAGCTGGCGCAAACCTGTTTCAATAAATATTTTTTTCTAAACAAGTATCTCTCAGGGAAAATATTGGTTTTGCTGGCATT
>QEPC01004304.1:6395082-6429878 GCA_003113815.1 Sphenodon punctatus | reverse complement strand
AGCTCAAATACTAGCAGAGATTCTAGAACTGATCTCCAAGGAGGCTACAGAGGAAGTTCCCCCTTCTGAACAACACTCAGGGTTTTATTCCAACTACTTCATTGTACCCAAGAAGGATGAGGGATACAGACCTATCCTCGACCTTCGCCGTTTAAACAGATTTATCAAACGGTTCAAGTTCCGTATGGTCACCCTCCCCATCATTTTGCTGGGTCTCACTCCACTAGAGCCATGGCTTCTTCTCTCACAAATCTCCGTGGTGTGCCCATCCAGGACATATGCAAGGCTGCGACCTGGTAATCAATCCATACGTTCACAAGACACTACTTGCTGGACCTCAAGGCCAGGGCAGATGCCTCTGTGGGCAGAGCAGTTTTACATTCTTTATTTGACTGATATCCTCACCTCCACTCTTCTTAAGGTAGGTGATGATAACTGCTACTCACTCTCCCATTAGTGAGAATCACGGAGATCCTCGAAGAAGAAATAGAGGTTACTTACCAGTAACTGTTCTTTGAGAGAGCTCCGCGTATTCTCATGTCCCGCCTGCCTTCCCCTCGTTCTCGGATACACCACTAATTGGTTGTTCCGCAACAGGATTGGAAGGAACTGAGGTGGTGAGGACTCCTCCCCCTTCTTATCCAGTCCTGCTCTTGCGTGACTTGGAGCCCGTGCTTTTCCAGGACGGGGGTGGGGAGCCCTCTCCTTTTTCTAGTCTTTTCCAGGCTCTACTCTGCCTGGAAACTGCTAACTAGGAGGTTTCCGGCAGATCCCATTAGTGAGAATCACGGAGATCCTCGAAGAAGAAACAAGGTTACATATAAGTAACCTCAGTTCCTTCTACGAGTGGGGAAGCAGATCCCATTAGTGAGAATACGCGGAGCTCTCTCGAAGAACAGAGTTACTGGTAAGTAACCTCTATTTCTTTGAGATGGGCTCCATCACTCACACCTTCCCCTCTACATCGGAGCCTTACTTAAAGGAATACTCACTCTGGTGTGGCGGTTGGAAGAACCAGAGGTAACTCATGCTCGGCTCCCTCCTTTTATAGTATCACCAGAAGCCCACCACGGCACGAGTTACGACAAGAGGGGCCACGGAATGCAACGGAATAACTGCTTTGAGAAGCTTTTGAGCCGGTCTGCACAGGCAGAGCTCCTATTGGTGTGAATAATGGAAGAAGAACCAAGGTTACATATAGGTAACCTCAGTTTCATTCACATGAAAACTGTTGATACATGTGTGTTACATACATGTTGTTTTCATAAAACCTGTCACAGTGCTAAAATCTGAAATGGCACCCCTTGCTCCATGGAGCTTATGCATGAATGGGGCAGTCAGCTCCACATCAGTCTGACCCATGGAGCAGGCAAGCAATGCAGTGACACCCAGGAGCAGCCTTGGAATTTGGATGCTGAAGTATTTTACAGTCAGATGGCTGTGGGAGCAGCTCTGAGGTATAAATAAGGGATTTCTGGATTTCTCTGCTCATTAATGTGTGGTATGCACTGAACTGTTACAACAATGTACAATGCAAATCCCAGTGAATTAAACTGGCTTCAGAAATATCTGCACATGCAGAACACATATTTGAGACTCACTTTCCTGAGAACACAGTGGGTGTCTTTAGACATAACAAAGATTGGGTGTCAAGACCCCTAAGTACGTGTTTGGTCGTTGCGTGTAGGCACCATAACAATCCCAGCACCAATTTGGCCACCCGTTGAACATGCGGTGTGAACACCATTGCAACACAAGGCCAATTTGCGTGTTCTGGCTGAACACGTGACTAATGCTGTGTCTAATGATATAATGTGGCATGTTAGCAGGTACAACACGGGGAACAAGCCGGCAACGCTTGTGTGCTGAGATCGGGTGGTGAGCAAGACTGATTTGCCCCAAGATGGGCTGTGTGTCTAAGCAGCACCATATGGTGATCACAGGGCCAAACCGGTGTTCATATCAAGGTCAAAACACACATTCAGACACCCATTGACTCTATGTCTAAAGACACCTGAAGTCTGGCACCAGGCCTTGAACCTGCATCCTTGGAGATTTCAGGGTAATGGTTAGCTCTTCAGCACCACTCCTGGGCTTGGGCCTGGGAGCTGCTTTATAGATCCTCCTTGCACCTGTTAGCTGCATCCTATAGCCTCCAAATAGGTCCCCAAACGCCAGCCTTGTCCCACACCTCCCATCTAAATGATTGGCTGCTTGCCAGCATATAAGGCTGGTCGGCAGAAACAGAAAGCTGGGTGGAACAGCTCTTTCTCCTAGTTCCTGCATCCCCTCCAACACTTCATTTTTGCCCAGTACAGTAACAAGTTTTGTTATTATTATTATTATAATAAACATTTATATAGCGCCAGTCGTGTGACCTGGTGCTGTACAGAACATAGAAATAGACGCGGTCCCTGCCTGTGGCTTACAATCTAAAAGACAAGGAGGGGGAGACAGGGAGAGGGGACAGTGGGAGAGACAGGGGAGAAGACCAACAAACATTAAACCGGATGCGAAGTCTCAGGTGCGTGTACTTGGCTTGGTTACAAGGTGGTCGGTAGCAGCAGTCAGCAGAGGAGGGCTGACAGTAAGAGCAAGGGGAAAGACTAGAGGGCATTGGGAAAGGCAGCATGGAAAAGGTGGGTCTTGAGGAGGGATTTGAAGGAGCGGAGGGAGGAGGCAAGGCGGATGTCGGCAGGGAGGGAGTTCCAGGCATGCGGGGCAGCGAGGGAGAAGGGACGAAGGCGGTTGGGCGAGCAGGAGAAACGAGGGAGAGCGAGGGAGGGGACAGAGGAAGAGCGGAGAGCGCGCGCAGGAGTGCGTAGGGCGATTAGGTCCGAGAGGTAAGGGGGAGCTTGGTCATGGAGCGATTTGAACGTGAAAACCAGGAGTTTGAACAGGATACGTTCAGGAAGGGGGAGCCAGTGAAGGGAGAGGAGGAGAGGCGTCACATGGTCGAAGCGACGGGCAGAGTGAATGACCTTGGCGGCAGAGTTTTGGATCGCCACAAGGGGGGACAGGTGGGAGCGAGGGAGGCCAGCAAGGAGGAGGTTGCAGTAATCGAGGCGAGAGATAACCATGGCATGAACAAGGGTTTTGGCCGAGGAGGTAGAGAGAAAGGGGCGGATCCGAGCAATGTTATGGAGGGCGAGTCGGCAGGATTTGGCAACAGTGTCAATGTAAGGTTTAAAATAGAGGTGCGTGTCAAAAATGAATATTGTTATCTTGTACTGGGCTTCTTGCAGTGCAAGGTTTGTACTGGATTCTGTAGACGAAGGGGGTTGTTAGCACCTCATTAATCCAGCTGGAGAAAAAGCTAGCTGACTACCTTGGCTGCTGTTTGTTTATTCACTGCTTGGGGGGTGGGGCATCTTTTCTCACTTTAACAAGCTTGGAATAAGCACTATTTCCAGAGAACAAAGAAAGGTAACACCCAGGCAAGAGGGAGCTGTGTTCCTGGAGTCAAGATGAAAACTAAATAAGGTAGGAGAGGTGTGAGAGTACTGGTGCGAGATGCGCCTTTAGCTTGCTGAAAGGTATTGTTACTGCTTCCACCAGTGATCATCTCATTGTCTTTAAAACTAAAATTTTAAAGCCAAAGTCAATGCACCCATTTGAGAATTTTGACTTTTTAATAGACTGTTTTAATTCAAACCATCAGTTGTACACATACAAATGTGTACACAGAGCCTCTCACACAGAAATCCTTTTTTCCAGCTTAGCCCCAAAGTTAATCAGTGGGCTATTACAAAATTGCAAACACATGCAAATTTATGCAAATTAAAGGTGGCATGACGTGTATCTATTTCTCTCCAACAAATGTTGGAGATGGGTATGTTCCTGTGCCCCAGTTCCTGTATTGCACCTTGTCTCCTTGTTCCCCAGCCCTGTCTCCCTTGCAGCCCTCCCCTATCCCCAAGAATTGCTCCCCTTCTTGCCTTCCCTAGACTTTTCCTCCTTGGATCGACACCCTAATTTCATCATTGGCTCTGGCTCTTGACCCTGATTGTGGATTGCACCTTGGTTCTAGCATCTGGTTCCTTATTCCCAGTCTGGCCCTGATCCTGTTTTCCTTGTCCCACCCCTGTTGTCCACCTACTTCCCACACCCTGACACACAGTGCTTCTCTCGCGGACTATGTCTGTGGCAAAGCCAAAATCATGCCTCTCATCTTGAGTTCCCACCTCCACCAGACCCTCCATGTGGAGATACTCTTCCCCAAGCCCATGGTACTCTGATGCAGGGGGGGGCGGGGTCAGGAGAAGAAGCCAGAATAAAAATCAGGACAGGATGGGTTAGGAGGAGCAGGACTGGGAAATAGGGGGCACTGATGCTGCTCAGGGTGCCTCTTGTCAGCTGCAGCACAAACTCTGGAGTCTCATGGCAGTGGAACCCAGGTTGGACAAACATACCTGTGTGTGAGGCTGATTGACCCTGAACATGGCAGGCCTCTCCATTGAGAGCCCACAGTCAGTGTAACAATAATTCCAGTTGCCCTCATTTGAAGAATATGGGGCAGCTCAGCTGCAATGTCTAGGGCTGCTTCATAGGCTCACAAAGATTCTGTCCTAGAAACTACTTATCATGTGCTATGGTTCACTGAGCACCTGGAAAACCTGACAGACAGCTGAGAAGATTGGACCATCCTCCCTGACACTCTTGTAGGCTGTCTCTGGACAGCCTAGTGTTGTGGAGTTTGGAAGGTGGCAGAACCAAAACTGAGCAAAGGAAAGACACAGACATACCATGTTAATGTGCTATTCACCTGTGGAATTCACTGCCACAGAATGTTGTTGAGATCAGAAATTGAACAAGGTTAAAAACGGAATCTGATATGTCTGGATGCCAAGAACATCAAAGCTAGAAGAGTTAATGCAACCATATATGGGGGAGGGACATAAAATCTGTTTCTGGGACTAAAACTAGTTCCTGACTGTTGAGATTAGGAGGAAACAGTTCTAGAGGCAGATTATCTCCCATTGGCTTAATGCAGGGGTCTCATACCACCCTCTCTGAAGCGTCAAGTGCTTACTTATCAGACAGGATGCTGGGCTAGATGGATCAGTTGGCTGATCAATTCAAGGCAAGCAATAACCATGTGCGTTAGCATTTTGACTGCGTTTGCTGGCCTTCCCTCGAACAATGTTTGGGATTTCAGCTCCCATTATTCTGGCTGGACAGCGAGCCCTTGTTTTGTAAAGAGCAGCACAATAATTAAACAGGCTGTTTTGTATCTGGAGTCTAAGTAGAGATTGTTGGTATATTGCAGTGCAGTAGAGAGAGCGTGTTGCTGATCAGAAATGCTGCCCCTAATCCCAGACACACAGGAGTCGAGTATCATCTGTGACTCTTTAATTATAGGAAATCAGAGCTAGAAGGAAATGTACCCAAAGCCTGAGATAGACAATGAGCTTGAAAATTCATTAGCTATAACTGATTAACCTGATGGCAACAGCTGGATCTGTCCCTCTGCTAATGCTCCCAGCTGCCATTTGCCCCAGTGGTCTAAGCTGGGATGAGGCTGCCAGTGATTCTCTCCAGTAACTCCAGTCCTGCTCCTGAGCAAAACATGCTTCTCTGGCACTTATGATCAAACTCCAAGCTAGCCATACCCTTGGGAATGTCTGCTTTGCCCTCCAGTATTGGTGCTACCGCTGGTTCCAGTCTGACTCCCCAAACACAGAGTTTTATTTCAGTGGCAACAGAGACAAGGGGGGACATTCAACTAAGTGGGAAAGGAAAGGGCACATTCAAAACTGAGAGGAAGAAATAGCTTTAACACAACATGTTCTTAGACTGTGGAACTCAGTGCCACAAGCTGGGAGGTGTGAGACTAAACTCAAGATTTTAGCAAGGTTTAAAGCGGTGTTGAGAGACTCTGTGGATGGCAGGAAAATCTGGAGCTGGAACAGTCAATGCTGACAGTCTTTGAAAAGAGATATAAACCCTTTTGCTCTGGGGTGAAGCCTAATTTCTGATTATTAAGGGTAAGCAGGGAGAGTCTTGCTGCTTCCTCTGTCACACTGGAGGCTGCCTGCTACTGTTGGAGAAGATACTAGGCTGGTTAGAGCATGGGGCTGCTCCAGCCTGACTGTCTAAATAGTCCTACATGCAGTATTAGGGGGTATCACCTGATGATGGTCCCTATGGAGATATCATCACTGTCTCCTCTAATTAATTGAGTTTTCCCTTCTTCCCATTTCACCTCCTGTCTTTGCCAAATGGGTCTGTCTGTCTAAGCATCTGGCCTACTCTGTGTTCCTGCCATTTCCCAGTCACTCTATGTGTGTGTGTGTGGGGGGGGGGGGGGGCAGCTTGAGCCCAGCACCCCTGAGATCACCTGTCTGACAGCAGTTTCCTCTTCATGCAAATGCAAATCACTGATGTCAGAGCACAGATTGTTTCGGTGAAGGGAAAGGTCACAGATGAATGATTCAATGTGGAACAGGGCATTGTTGATTGTGGCTCAAAGTCTGAAGTGGCCCTTGGAAAAGTCACCTAAGCAGGTGAGCAGCAGGTACAGGCTAGGGATAACGCTCTGAACTGTCTTTGTCCCCTTTTCCCATGCTGCCCGCTATGCCTGGAACTCCCTCCCTGAACACGAATGCTCTGCCCTTCCCAACCATCACATCCTAGGGATGTTTTCACATGCGACTTAATTTAGAACCAGTTACCAAACGCTAATGGCACCCAGTAGCTAATGGGCCATTGCAGGGGAGGCCCAGGAAAAGCATTAAGGAAAAGGTGAATGGAGTTGCTAGACCCCAGGAAAACAGGCTGGCTGATTATTCAGGACAGGGGGACAGCTCTCTTAAGAAAGATGGCCCACACCATGCATTGCTCACTATGGGAGAATCATACCTCTCACCCCATGCCCACAGCTGCCCTTCACATCTTCTCTGCCCATGACCACCACGTACACACCTTTCCCCCACCTTTGCCCAAATTTGGCAGCCTCTCCCATTTGGCTGCCCCCCTTGCCCACCCAACTCCACAGCCCCTAAGCATGGCCTGTCATTTTTAGACATTCACCCAGATGGGCTTATTTAATGTGGTGCTCCTGGCAATGCCTTGTTAGTCATGCCTGAGGTTTGGGTTCCCCCCTACATTATGTCTAACTGCAAGTCACTTTCACAGCATGGGCCTAATATTCCAATAATTTCTACAAGTGCTTGTCTTCAGTGAGTGGGAGGACTCCATCCCCAAAAATGGTAGCCAGGTCAAAATCTGAAAAATAAGTGCTATGCTGGGTCAGACCCATGGTTCATCAAGCCCCGTATCCTGTTTCCTACAGTGGCCAGCTACAATAGCTCAAGAGAAGTACAGGTCATGGAGGTGGGACCCAACTTCTGCTAACCACTCCCAACTGTCAGGGGTTTAGACCCCAACTTGTGTCAGGGGCATGAGGGTCAGAGAGGAGGGCTGAACCTGGGACTTCAAGCTGTGTAGTGACTAACTCAGAGTAAACCTCTCAGCTGCTGTCTGATCTGAGGGAGAGCAAAGCTGTTCACAGACAACTGGCCTTGCCAAGAGCATACAGCTCATCACTGGGGTCCAGGAAAGAACAGAGAACAAGGACTTGAGGAACATAAGCCAGGGGAACAAAGAGGCCAGAGAGGTACAAGGATCTGAACCAGAGGGGGGTGAACTGCAAGGCTCAAGGTTAGGGAACACAACTAGAGCAATAAGGGGAGAACACAAGGGGCTATAAACAGACAGATGAGGAGCAAGACTATAGCTAAGCACTGAGGGGAAACAAGGACTGGAAGCAAGGGGGAACCCAGAGGTTGAAGGGGTTCAAGGAACCCAGAAGCTAAAGGAACACAGGGAGAGCATAAAGGGCCAGAAACAGGACTAGGAACACAAAACAGTTGCATCACCCAAATTCCTGTGGGTGACAACACTCAGGCCCTAAGTATTGACTGGTAGCCAATCAGGAAGCTGGGAGGCAGGACTGGGGCAACGGGACACAGCTGGGAACAGGTGTGTGGCATGGCATGGCATGGCATGGCAGAGGGGAGGAGACACAGGAGGAGACATGGGGAGGCGGAAACTAGGTGTAATCAGGTCCAAATAGTGGTGCCAGCAGTTGTGGCAGTGTTCCAAGCCCCTGAGGTCAGGGGTTTGAGACCTGGGGCCTGATAATTTGTAAGTATTTATGGATCTATTCTCTATCTAGTTTCCATTTGAAGCTAGTTATGGTGCAGGCTTTCACTGCCCCCTCTGGCAGGACAACTGTATTATCCACTGAGTGAAAAGGGACTTTTGTTTGTTTTAAATCTGCTGTCATTCAACCTCAGAGAGTGTCTTCTCGTTCTCCTATTGTGAGAAAGGACAAAAACCAGTTCCCTATTTATTTTTTCAACACTGCTCATGACTTTATAAACTTCTGTCATAGCTCCCCTTAATCGCCTATTCTCCAAGCTAAATAGCCCTAACCTGTTGATCCTCTCTTCATATGGCCGTCAGGCCATCCCTTCTTCTATCATCCATGTTGCTCATCTCTGAACTTTTTCCAATTCTATTATATCATTCCTGAGATGGGGCTACCAGAACTGCATAATATCATAATGCTGCATAATGCGTATCACTCTCTTGGCCCTCGCATCTTTCTGGCATCTTTGTCTCTTGCCTTGTGCCTCTTGAAGCTTCAGAGCTGCTACCACGTGGAACAACTCTCTTTTCATCCCAGTTTATCAGAACTGCACACAGTATAAAAGGTGGGGTTGTACCAAAGATTTATACAGTGCCATTAAAATAGTTTCCATTATTTTCTATTCCTTTCACAATAATGCCTAGCATTCAGATTGCCTTTTTGACTGCTGCCACACACTGAGCCAATGTCTTCAAGGAACTATCCACAATGACGTCAAGATCCTTCTCCTGAGTGGACACACCCAGCTTTGAACCTAGCATTGTGTATGTAAAGTGAGGATTATTTTTCCCTATGTGCATCGCCTTGCACTTATCAAACATTGAATTTCATTTGCCATTTTATTGGCCATTCACCTAGTTTTGCAAGCTCCCGCTGTAGTTTCTCAGTTTGCCTGGGCCTTAACTATCCATGAACATTTCAAGGGACACCATGGAGCAGTGAGATTTTCAGATAAGGGACATCCATTATGTTCTTTGGGGCTGTAGAGTTCTGAAATAATGGATGTTCATTTCTGTGGAGCTCTGGAATAAGAGAGACTTCCTTAAAATAAGGGAAACCTGGGAAGCTTATCCCCTTCCTTGCAACACATACACAGGGCAGCAGCTTGGGAATCTGCTTTTCTTGGTCACTGCTTGAATCTTTTTTGTGCTGCTGCACGTTCCCCCACAGTTCCTGTAGTTGTGAGTCCCCTACTTGGCCCTGCCTCCATGTTGCAAATCTCTTGATTACACTCATTAATAAAAGCTTTCTTAAGCTCCACTCAGAGAAGAATGAATGTTAACGTAATTAGCTTTCCAGCCCAGCTGCCAGGCAGCCCTTTTGTTCCAATTGCATTTCCTTTGTGCTGCAGCATGAATTTTCAATAATGTTGAGATAAGCAGCAGCAAGTCAAGTGCAATTATATAAACATGAAGATCAGACAGGCATTAGTCTGCAGGGTATAAAATGCACACACGGAGCTGGTGCTAGGTCACTGCTGCTGCAGCACCTCAGTACAGAATTGGGTTCCTGTATGGGGGAAGTAGTCCGCTGCCAAGAGGCTGGTCTTTGCAGGCTCATCATCACCGCAACTCCTGTGTGGGGGTAACTGGACAGCATCCCGGCCCTGGCAGTGACTCTCCACAAGGTGATGTCTGTACGTTTGTAGTTGTTAGTTTAGACTAGCGGTTTGTTCAGCAGACTCTGGAGCTAATCAGAGTTTTATTCTTGGAAGCCTGCAGAGTGTCTGAGAAAGAGGGTCAGTGCTGCCATAGCCTCATTGAACTAACATAGCCCACTGAGGCATAAGACGGCAGGTATCAGGGTCAGTCCGTGGACCCTTCTTCCTCCGCCCTTTGCTGTTTGGCAGACTTTGCTGTCTTTGGGGTGAATGTAGGTTTGGGGGAAGCTCTGGAGCTAGTATCGTTCCATGTGTGCATCATGTTTTCAGAGCCTGCAGTGAGAAATCTGAGAAACCACCTATCACATCAGTTTGTCAGCCTCTGAGAAAGTAAGTACTATGTTGGAGGATGTAGCAGGAGGAAGTAAACATGGGGTGTTGCTATTGGCCCATTGACCTAGGCGTCCTGGCTTGGGGCAGTGATCAGCATGTCACTGATAAAGGCCTGACTGAAGCAGTGCAGGGGGGGAGGGGGATGGAGAAAATTTGCTGTAGGTGCCTGTGAGATTCCAGTCTTTTCCATGATTAATATAACCCCCTCCCCAGTGGCATCTGGGTAACTAACACAGTCCCTCTCCACTTTGTCCAGCATGAATCCCATCCTCCTGCTCTCTCTCCTCTTTGGCCTGACTATTGGGCAGAGCTTGCCTCGTTGTGCGCCTGCAGAGTATACCATCCACGTGGAGAAGAGGGAGTGTGCCTACTGCCTGGCCATCAACACCACCATCTGTGCTGGATTCTGCATGACCCGGGTACAGAACATGGGGTAGCCCTGGCACATGCTTATTCCTTGGTACTAGCACAAGAAAATTGGTTGGAGGAGCTGGTCCTCTCTCATGGCATTTACAGTGGAGAGAAAGCCACACTTCTAGCATGGAATGAGGACTAGGGGAGCTACAGCTCATAGACCTGGGGCCTATGGCTTGAATGGCTGCTGCTCTCCCAGCTCTGGAGCGTCCTTGTTGGGCTAGATGCCACTCCTGTCTGTTTTGCAGCTAATGAATCAATGCATTGGCACACAGGTGGCAGCTGAGGTGGCAGAGGGAGAGTCTGTCTCAGATAAAGCCCAAGCGGTTTACAGGAAATGGTTCAGCACTAGTGCCTTAAAATCCTTCTGCCTAGACCAGGCCGCAGTTACCGTAGTGTCACTAAGTCTCACAACTCTCCCACCCACATAATCCCCCCAATTAAGATGGAATTGAGGCCCATTCAGACTAGAGCGCTGTCCTAAGGTCAGAGTGAGCTAGTGGCAGAACAGAGAAATGAACCCAGGTGTCTCAATCCTCAAGCTGGAGTCCAAACCACTGGACTACTACCCCCTCAGAACCCAACCAAAACCAGCAGACAGCTAAGTCCATGGGACTGAGCCTGGGTGTCCATGCCTGGGAATGTAGTGGCTTTCCTGGTTTGCTGCCACTAGGGTCTGTGGGTAAAGGGGAACTGGCCCCCAAGCACAATGCATACTATTTGTGAAGACTTGAGCTGCTGTGTCAGAGATATGCATTCTGGGAAGGGGACTAACTTCTCTCTCCCTTGCAGGACAGCAATGGTAAGAAGTTGCTCCCTCGTAGTGCTTTGTCCCAGGACGTGTGCACATACAAAGACGTGGTGTACAGGACGGTGCTAATCCCAGGCTGCCAGCGCCATGCTGTTCCCTACTACTCCTACCCTGTAGCAATGAGCTGCAAGTTTGGAAAATGCAACACTGACTACAGCGACTGCATTCAGGAGATGGGCAGCACAAACTACTGCACTAAACCCCAGAAGCCACACAGCTGGTGAGCTTCTGCCTGCAAGGGGCAGACAATGCAATACTGGCTGCCATTAATAAATAGATTGGGTAGCAGCTCCGCCGCTTGTGCCATCCAGTTATTCCCATCATCATGACTGAAGGAAAACCCCAGAGAAGTTGATTTCGTACCACCATAGCAAATGGGACATGCAGGGCAGAGTCAGGGGGAGGAGAAGAAAGGCCAAAGAAGTGGCTACAAGCTGGGGCCACGAGTTCATGCCAGAGAGCAAATACAGCAACATGCTGGTGGCCTGCTCCCCGCTCCTGCCCTCTCCCCGCCACCCGCTGACTCCATCCCTGATCGGTCCTCGCCCTTAGGGGATTTCTCCAGAGGGTCATTGTAACCTGCTCTGCTTCCTGTTTGCTCCTAGGACTGTCATTTAGGTGTACAAATCTCTGGGTGAGCAATGTCTTTTTGTCCAGAGACCACTGCAGGGTGCACAAGGGAGCACTCCCTAGTTTTAAACTCTCAGAAACAGGACCATCTCTGTCCAGGCTCTCCAACTGAAGCACGTGGTACGAAGGAATCTGCACTTAAAGATGGCCAGGCATAGGGCAGGCTGTTCTACAGGGCACAGACTCCACTTGCCATGCATACCAACCAGATTTCCCATCCTCCCTTAGGTACTGCACCCCTCTGCTGCATGCAGGAACTAGTCGTTTCAGCATGTGCAGGGAAGGACCTGGTTCAGAGGGGAGAGACCAGACAGAAGCCAGAGCCCCAGAAAAAGCTGCAGCAACAGGAAGTAGCTTCCTAGCAAGCTATAAACAAGCCAGCCAGAGTGCTGAGAGATGGGGCAACCAATCCTAGGAGCAAAGCCCCACTGACGTCACTGACCCAGCATTTGTATTGGCCTACTGGATATAAAACAAGAGACCCATTCCATCAGACCCCACTGTCCAAGCCAATCCCACCCACCTCACTTACTGAGCTGGGACAGCATGGGTACCAGGCAGTGAAGACAGGGGCAGCATGTCACTATAAAAACTTTTATTACACCAGGGTAAAACGTGGCATCTGCAGAGGAGCCACAAAAGGGAGTCAGGCTCTGGTTGGGGAGAGATACAACTCCTGTGCTACTCACGTAAGTGTGTGCAGTGCAACTGCAGTTTATTCCTCTGCAAAGAGTAATATCAAACAAACAGGAAAAAACCTTTCAGTGAGGTCTCAGAGAAGAAAATAGTTAAATACAAGGCAATATTGAAATATGGTTACAAAATGGATCCAATCCTGAACCCATAATGTGCAGGTGCAGCCTCTAGCCAGTTCCATGGGAGCCATTAGCTGCCTGTAGCTCTGAGAGCAGAGCATCTTAGAAGTTGTGTGCAACACATAGAGAGAACAGGCTGGTGCACAGGGCTCTCAGTTCTGTGCGGAGCCACTGGGATGCCCCAGCATGTGGCATTCCAGACCACACACTCTGGAACCTGCACATTAATTTCGGGCACTTTGCACTGGAGGAATCACATCAAGCACCTGTCCTGACTTAGTTGCCTACAATGCTTGTGCGGATTGAAATTGCCATTGTTTGTAGCAGTCACCATAGGAACCAGCATCCTTAAAAGGAAATGCTCCAAGTAGTAAACTCTGTGGTTATATAGTCATACAGTTTTGTTCCCAATTAACTGGGTTGAGTATGGTAGGTGATGGAACTCAGAACAGCCAAGGGAAGTTTGCCGTCTCTCACCAGACGTGAAAATGTTCAGCTGGGTCACGTGACGCAGCTGCAAAGTCTTGAGCCAAGGCCATCCAGCCTGGGTCTTGGACAATACAGAGATTTGGCCCCAACTTAGGATTCAAAGTTACTTGTCTGTGTTCCCTTCAAACATAAAAGCTGCACAACATTTTCTATTAGCATTTCATTAACCTCCCTGAAATAAGAGACTCTGTATCCTCTCCCACGTAAATAAAGTGGAGCAAGCTCCACCCCTTCTACACTTACTCAAACCCTCTTCCCCTGCAGTCTGGTTTGGCTGTTCCACAGAGCAGCAATGACCTCAAATCTCTTTGTAGCTCTCCAAACACTTGCCATGTGTGCAGTCCTATGCTCTCTTCTAGGGCCTGTGTCCCAAGCCTGGCTCTAGTGTGTAAGTGATACAGGAAACGCAATGCACAGGGGGTACTGGCTGGACGAGCTCAGGTGCACAGCCCACACTTTCCATTAGCGCTAACTGAGCACCGCAGCCTTGGAAGGGAACCAGTCCCATGACTGTAACGAGACAGACAAGGGATCCTCTGTGAGAAAAATCAGTCTGAGCTACCTCTTCTTTTGTGGGTTCCGGAGGTTGATGGTTCCAGCAGGTTGTGTTCCAATAGGTCCATGGAATGAGGAGGAGAGGGGAGGGTCTAAGGTGAAAAGCCCCCATACTGGGAGAGCTCAACAAGAAACTCCCCAACGCCAACAAAATAAATGACTTGGGCTACGCCAAAGAGAGGTGCGATGACCAGTGCCCGGCAACCAGCGCCCTTCAGGAACGCAGAGGTACCCTCCTTCAGCCAGATCTTCCTAGAAACAAAAGCAGAGCACACACTGTCTGCTTGCCCATGTCACACAGACTAATGTTAATTCCTATCTAGCTTTAGTTTGTGTAATGTGGGCAAGCAGCCTTCCTCCTTCGGGAGGGAACAGATCAGTTAGCCCATCACGGATGACAGGGCTGAAAATCCAGTCCTGTCACTCGCGTGAGTAGAAACTAACATGAAATCTGAATGTCTGCAGTACATTCAAATTTCACTTTAATTTAATGTGAAATTCCTCCACTTGAAGAGGGAGGGGAGGCAACTACAGGCACCTCCCCCCACCCAACCCAGGGGAAGAGGGGGTGGAAAGCCTGGGTGAGGGAAGATTGGGGGGCTGCCCAGCTGTCAATGGAGCGGCTCCGGCAGCGCAGCTCTAACTCAACGTGGCGGGGCCTTCCTCTGCAGGCGCAGGCCTAATCAGGTCATCAGGCCCCACTTGCAGAGGAAGCTCCTGACGCACCAGGCTTGGGCTGCAATTGCCGTTTTCTAGCGAGATTCAATCTCACAAGAAAACAGTGAACATGGGCAAGCAGTCACTGTTACTAGGTTCCAAGACCCACCACCACTGCCCACAATACCTAGCCACCCACCCTAGCCTTTTCCTGCTGTGCACATGTGGCCTCCACCAAAGCAAAAAAAGACGCCTGAACCCATGGGTCCATCGTGCCGGCAGGCTTAGATGTTTCAGACATTTTGTTTAGCCTGTGCCCCATCGCCAACCTTCTCCGGATGACACATTCGGTAGCTGACTGCCCACCCTGAGGTGGAAGTGGGCGAACATCTGGAAACCACGGAACTGATGAGCAGGTGACTCATGGGCTACTGTCTCCTTTGTTCTCACTAGGAGCATTAGCCTCAGTGCTGCCTGCCCAGTGCTATGAAACCTGGGTCAGCTCCCCCCAAACAGCTCAAAATGGCACGGATACGGTTATCCCTTACCTTGCACAGTCAGCGATTCCACCTTAGCTCTCTTCGTTTGTTCCTTTGCTCAGTGACTGAAGACGTGTTTTTATTACTGGAAAGGCAACATGTGCAGAGGTGAGGCCCAGCACAGATGTATGTAAGCCCAGCTCCTTGTTTGCAGAACACTTGTAGCATCCAGACCAAGACTTTTTGTAGTTTAGCAATCAGCAGCACTAGCAAAATCCCTGCCACATCTCCCAGCCCTCTGTCCCCTCCAGAAGGCAGAGAAGTCCTGCTTGATCCCCATTTTGCCCCTAAAGCAGTCATGTGTTCCCATGGACACAGCGGTTTCAGTGCTGAGCTACTGCTGAGACAGTGCACACAGCTATAGGCGTTGGGGTTCTCTGCTGTTTGTACATACAGGAACGCGAGTGCTCCCACAGCGATCAGATCATTGCTCTGCCTGCTCCTGCAATGGCCAGTGCTCAAAGTTTCGAACTGACTAGGTAGAGCCCCCAATGTGCCTGCATCATTGATATGGGCCAGAAATCAAGGAGTGGTTTCTGGTTGTGCTATTTGTTCCAGGTTTATTGTCCTGACTTGCCAGGGAGTTTTCTGGAGCAAACCCATTTCTTGCCAGAAAATCTTAGCAGTGCTGATGGGCTGAGCAGCTGGGTGAGTGGGTGTACTCCAGCTGCACCTGTGCCAAGAGCCTTAATTGGCTCAATTGCCTGGAGCTTCATGTAGGGATGCTGATTGGGGCAGGGCTCTGTAGGTCAGGTGATTAAGTGATTTTGAGCATATAAAGCTGGACTAGGAACCTGACTCAAGTATCCATAAGGGAAGCTTGAAGAATGGGAATGGGAATGTGCTAGAAGAATGGCCACCAGGTGATGGAAAGGCCTAGAAAACAGAATTGAGAGAGGTCTCCAGGTCAGAGAGGAGATGTTTGCTTGGAACAAGGGACTGGAGGAAGAGGGACTGTGTTGAGCCTCCAGGCTACTGGAAGAGAGAACTGTGTTGTGCTGTGAACAATAAAATAGCTCCTCCAACAAGATCTACAAGCATCTGGTGCCTTATTTCTGGGGAAGCTGAGGCACAGACCTGGTAGTGGTGCGAGGCCAGTGCAAGTTGCTGACAGGCTGTTTCCAAGGTCACACCAATAACAGCCCCTGCAGACTCTCCGCCATGAAACAGTGGCGGAGGTGGGGATACTAGAGTGCAGCAGGAAGGAGGCTGCTGTAAGACTCCACTTACCATCACAGGGATTGACTGACACAGCAGCCACTGAGCCAGCCACACACCCAGCAAGAAAGGAGTGATAGAAACGGGGTTTTTCCTCCAGGGAATCCTGTCCTGCTCTGTTCAGATGGGCAAACAAGGGGAAGTAGATGATGGAGAAGGGGACATCCCTGGGAAAAGAGCAGATACCAGGTTTACACAAGGCTATGTGGGCAGCAGGAGCACATGAAGCAACATGGCAGCCAAGGAGGAAGAGCCCATGCTTACCTCAACAAGGTGGCACCAAGGCCCTTGTACAGCCCCTTCACGCCCTGCGTACGCAGAAGCTCTGCTGCAATATGCGTAGCAGATATTCTCCTTGGAAGGGCTGAAGGTCCAATATTGTATGCCCTGGTCAGGAGAGGGCTGACGGCTATCAGTTTGCAGCCTGAAGTTGAACAATGAACTCTCCTGATAGGCTGCAGGGATGCTGGAACAAAGCAGAAAATGATCAAACTTATTTGTCTCTGAGGTTTGGCTCAAGCTCTCTCTCATCCTTCAGCAGAAATAGGGTCGCTGGACCTGGCTGCTGTCCCCACCCACAGCAGCATCTCACTCCCCAGTCTCACCACCAAACTGGCATTTCTCGTTCTCTCTCACAGAAGGATGCACTTCCCCAACAAGACCTTGCCAACTCACTCTCATAGGACTAAACTGCCCATGTCAGGGAGATATCAGAAGAGAGGAATCCCTCCCGAGGGATATCCCTCCCGAGGACAAAGCACTGAATAAAAGACTGACCAGTACCCATGATGCCCTCAGAGCTCAAGGCTGAGCGGATAGGATAGCACAGATCGGTTATCTGACCCATAACCAGAGACCTCAAGATGTATTTATTTAAATTTCTATCCCACCCTTCCCTGAATGCTCAGGGTGGATTACAATATTAAACACATAGAATACATTAAAAACACACCTTCACCCCTACCCCCACCTGCCAAAAAGAAACATTTTACGCTACCTCTGGAATATGCTCCGGCGAACCTCTGGGGGAAGGGAGTTCCATAATACCGGGGCAGCAACCGAGAATGCCTCTCTGCAGGCCCTTGTCATATGAACAAGGTTGACAGGTGGTACCCACAAGAGAGTGCTCTCAGCTGACCTCAGGGGTTGCAGAGGAGCATGGTAAGAAAGGTGGTCTTTCAGATATGTGGGGCCCAGCCCATTTAGGGCTTTAAAAGGTCAAAATATACTCTTGAGTAGTTTCGCTCCTTCCTGTCAGGGAGGTCCCAGAGAGTGGCGATAGGAGACTGCTCATCATCCTCTCAGGACCTCCCCTGTGGGGTCCTAATCCGTCTCCCCTCTTGTTCAACGTGTATATGAGGTTGTTAGGCGAGGTCATTCGGAAGTTTGGAGTGAGGAGCCATCAGTATGCTGATGACATGCAGCTCTACCTCTCCTTTTCAACTGACCCTGGCCCTGCAGTCTCGGTGCTTACTCGATGCCTGGCTGCGGTCAGGGATGAGAATAAGCCAATTGAAGCTGAATCCAGACAAGACTGAGGTGATGATGGCTGGCCGGCCTTGTGACCTGGAGAAGATTGGGACTCCTATTACTGATGGAGTCTGGCCCGCTCTAGTCCGCCAGGTTCGCAGCCTTGGAGTGCTCCTGGATCCCTTGTTGTGGCTGGATTGTCAGGTTGTGGGGTGGCCAGGAGTGCTTTTCACCAACTCCATCTGCTGAAGAGGCTGTGGCCTTTTCTTTCTGATCCAGATTTGGCCACCATCATCCATGCTTTCATCACCTTAAGGCTAGATTATTGCAATGCACTCTACGTGGGGCTGCCCTTGATGACGGTTCAGAAGCTGCAGCTGGAGCAGAATGCGGTGACTCGCCTCCTTTCGGGGACAAGCTGCTGGGAGCACATTACACCAGTGCTCCGAAGTCTTCACTGGCTCCCTATAGCTTTCTAGGCACAATTCAAGGTGCTGGTTTTGATCTTAAAAGCCCTAAATGGTCTGGGCCCCACATATCCGAAAGACTGCCTGTCCTTCCATGCTCTGCTGTGGCCCCTGCAATCGGCCAGGAGCGCCTCCTTGTGGATACCGTCGGTCAATCTTGTCCATACAATAAGGGCCAGTACAGAGGTGTTCTCAGTTGCTGTCCTGATTCTTTGGAATTTCCTTCCCCCAGAGGTTCGTTTGAGCTCTAGCATCTTCTGGAGGCAGTGCAAGACTTTTTTTATTTGAAAAGGTATTTGACGGCTGGGGATAAATTTGGGATTGGGATGTTTTTGGGGTTCAGGAATGAGGTGGTAGTACTGGGTGGGTTTTGTGGGGGGTTGTGGTAGGGTGGGGTTGAATTTCTTGTATTTTAATGTTTTTATGATTTGTAAGTTGCCCTGAGCCTTTGAGAAGGGCGGCATAGAAATTTAAATAAATAAACAGATGGATTCCCAGAGCCATGCCCAGTATGTGTATGCAAGGGGGTAAGTGCTGAGTTACCTAGTCTCCCTGCATCCTGCAGCTGGATTTTCAGCATCTCCATGGGAGTGGTGATGATAACCTGACAGGTTCCAGCACCGCAGCCTGCCATCATCTCCTTAGACAGGGTCAAGCCTGCTCTAAACCAGAACAACAACAAAAGATTAGGGTCAATCTTTACCGCTGAGCAGAAGTCATGCAAAGGCATCAAAATCCTTCAGTACACCAGTCTTGTCATACATTAGCAGCCTTGATTTCAAGGCCCAGGAGCGGAGTTCAAGAGGTGACCAGTTTTGCAGATCAACAGCCAACCTACCCAGTACTATACTGCCTCTTTCATTCACAGCTATCTCTGAAAGCTCTTAGTGCTACCGCAAATGGCAGTTTTGGAAACCAGCTGAGCTGATTTCATCTCCACGCAAAGCACAGGGAATAAAATTTTCATTAGCAAAATCAGCAGAATAGCCATTTCTAGCCTAGGAGACTAAATTTTGCCTCCTCTTTCATGCAATGCACATGTTTTATGCTCAGCCAAAAGTCACCTAGCAGGAGGACACGGACATATGCCTTGTTATAAACATGTCATTGTTCATTCTTTAAATCTTTCCTAACATTGGACAGATTGTAAAGGTTCTCTGCTTACAAAGCATCATGGGACCCTGCCCTAAATTCACTTCAGGGAGTCTAGGCCACAAGCAACTTGTTTATGTATTCATAGGAACCCAATCACTGTAGTATTAGATCAAACTTCTTGCAAGCACTATGGGCTGCTCATTTATGGCTTCTATATATTTCCCAGGGCTTTGATAGTGCAACACTTCAGGTTTATTAAAATTAAAATTAAGCCTTGCATATAGAATATATTCAACAGAAATGCCAGGAGGGAAAATCAGAGAATTTTAAAGCCATACCCTGTAAATCAAACTATTAAAGTGACAAGCAAACGTTAACCCATGTAAAATATAAAAGATCCAATTCTAACAACTGGAGAGTCCAAAGAGTTACGTACCCATCCCTAGCCAGGAGGTGTCTCAAATAGTCATTAGCAGCGAGTTTGATTGCCTTCTCAGGTGTTACTAGGGTCAGATTCACTGCCGCACCTAAAAATAATCACAATGAAGAGATTTTCTTTTATATAATGCAAGTAACTAACAAGTCTCCAGATATTTGGTGGCAGCAATCAGACAAATCAGTGAGTTACTGATCGAGGAAACCAAAATACCCATAACAAATGTAATGCACAAACTAGGATGAGAAAATTATTCTAAAGGGCAGCTTGGCACTTGCCAAAGGAGCTGACGAAGACTTTAGGGCTCTCTCTCAAAGCCACCTGACTTTATTCAGTTTTACCACATTGTTATAGCATATTTGCTGGATACAACTAAACTAAACACACTGTTTCACTTGGTAGCAGCAAAACCCCAAAGAAACTAACTGGGAGATGTGAAGGTCTGGAAAAAAAATCCTAAAATTCCGAAAACAACCATTTCCCCCCTATTTTTCCCGAGGCCCTTTTTTGTTTATTTCTGAAAAATTGAAACTATTTGGAATAAAAAAACCTCATGAAATGTTTTTTGAATGATAAATAAAAAGAATTTCCAGATTCCATAATATATTTGTTTTACTATAATGTTGATTTTCATTTTCAACTTTAATTCTTGCCTGCTGCTCATATACTGGCAAAACCTAAGAGATGCTAGTGTTCAGCAGCTTGTAGCTCCATTTGTAACAAAATTTAAAAACATTTTAAAGTAAAAGTTAGTAAATTTCTCATTATTGTCTGAATAAACTACTTTTAAATTTAATAAATATACCAAACATGATAATTTAATGAGCTAAGAAAGTTATACATAATATATTTTATGTTCTTAAAGTAGAAAAGTGAATTTAGATCTGTAAGGGTGCTAAGAAAATAGGTTTTGCATATATTTCAATTTTTCCCAAAATTTCCAACTTTTTTTCAAAAAAAAACCACACAATTTTTTCCCCCATGGCTTAAAAATTTCCAGAAATTGTACATCTTTACGGGTATTTTCAGACATTATGGGTGCCCGATTCAGCACAGTGGATTCCCAGCAGTGGCGAGCCGGCTAACCACCCCCCGTGGGCAAGAGAGGCCCCAAACAGACGTGACGGGACCACGGCAGGGAATCGGACCGGCAGACCATGGCCCGGGGCAGCGCAACAGACGTTACGCCGATCCCAGGCCGGGCCGTGGTCAAAGCACCCAGAAGGCGCTGGGGCGGCTTGTCCCAGCTGCTGCCGTGTGCCCTTTAAATCTTCCTCCCCGGCCTGTGTTGTTGCTCGTTGCCTGGCAGCGACGCTGTGTGCTTTGTCCCCGGCTGGGAATCATGTTGCTTGATTCAGCCAGCGGTTGCCGTTCAGTCGTTACTTTTTTTTGTTTCCCGGTGGGAATCGCTTTGACCACGCTTTCAGAGATGGTCCGGGCCAGAGCTCTGAAAGCGTGGTTATTTTCGACCCCTGGTGGGGATTGACTGTGGTAAACATCTGGCGCCCCCAAAACAGACGTTCAGGGCGCTTTGGCCCTGCCGCGGGATTGACCGTGGTTCACTGTGGTTGACTGTGATCTTGTAACGTCTGAAAATACCCAGTGATAAAATCTTCACTTGGGGCAGTTTTGCTGAGCAGTCAGTGATAAGCCAGCAACATACTGGATAATGTTTCTGCCAATACAGAAACTGAAGAAAGGTTTGTTGCAACAATATGCCACTCAAACCTCTAACACTGCACATCCATGCTCTGAGAGTTCCCTACGGCCTCATTTGAAAAGAACAGAGACACGTGTGCTCTTTGCAGACAACAACAGGAATCCAGTCTTCCTCTGGCTACTGCTGTGTGTGTTGCCAGTGCTCAAGAGATTGCCACTTGCGAACCTATCCATCACCTTCAAGTGGCCAGAAAGCCACAGAGGCTGTAAGATTTACAGCCCAATCGTCCAAATGGACAGCACTAGTGTTAGCACGGGCAGGAGCCTCATCCACCTCAACACAATGATTCCCGTTTGTGCTAAGAGCTAGCACTGGCACTATCTGCTCGGAGGATCCTGCCCTTTCTAACGCTACAGCACCAGTGAGGATACTCTAGCTCAAGAAAAAGAAGCCTGTGTTTTCCACTCTGTGCAGTCAAGTCCCTGCAGTCACCCTGTACAGAACAGCTGGCAATGCGAGAGTCTATGCGATTACAAGAGTGTCACTGTCTGCAGCGTTATCATTTCATTTGGAAAATTTTATACTACAACAAAGACACGTCCACAGTGTGAGCTAAAGAAAAAGCAGCAGGGATGTTTTCCTCTGGATTTTCTCTTTTAGATTTTTTTCTGATTTATTTTTCAATTTCAGGCAACCTACATTACCAAAAATGTTCAGTTTTGGGCAACCAAAATGTATTTAACATTGAAAAATTTTGGTTTCCAGAAGCCAGTTTTCTAAAAAGCAAATGTTTCTGTTTTGAAAATGTGGAAACAAACAAAGCAAGCAATATTTTTGGAAGGTTTCTACAAAATAAGGATGTTGTCACCCAGCTCTAGTAAACATGCATAAGTCATGTCAGATGCATGTGAGAGAGCTTTGAATTTGCCCAACACCGATACAAACGATGTAGCAGGTTATAAAATATCACGACAGAACATTGGCTAAAACCAATGGCCTCCAGAATGAATTTACTTTACCAGAGCTAAATTAGCATAAATTAAATTAGATTACCTAACCAAGGGTATTTTCAGATGTTACGAGATCGCTCTTCATCACACTGAATCACAGTGGATCCCAGGTGGTGGCAGCGATCCCGTGAACGTCTATTTGCTCCCCACCAGATGTTCACCAGAGTGAAGACCCGGCCGGGATCAAATTGACCACGGTTCTGGAGGTGAGGCAGGCCTCACCTCCAGAATCGTGGTTAGGTTGGCCACGATCCAGAACGGGGCTGCCAACGGCCACGGGGAATGTCTGCTTGCCAGCCCTGTCCCAGAATCGGATCCCAACCACAGGACTGGACCAGGCGCAGCGGCCTCATTGGCCACTACGCCCTCCTATCTCCCTGTGGGCAGGTGGCCGAGGGAGCGGGGGCGGGGCTGAGCGGCTGCACGTCACACCGTCCCTCCTCCTCCCCGCGCAGCCCCACCACCTCCCTGATCCCCCTCAGATCAGGCCAGCGCGTCTAAAGGATGGACAGCCTGATCACGGATCGGGATCTGAGACGAATCCCGGTCCAGGGTTCATTGTGGCGGGCAGAGAGGCTGAAATTACCCCAAGTCCCATACTCTTAGATCCACATCATGAATAAATCTTGGAGGATGGGAGAAATAGTATTAAAAGGATGTAAAGCTAAATGTTCCATTTTATGTTTTTGATCACAAATTAAAGACAACCTTCCATTACTGGAAAGGGGTCACTGGATCGACATGTCAACATTCATAAGCTCATGTTTCCTTGCTGGGGCACCGTATGCATTGGGACCTTTTCTATATGGATGAGCCTTTAAACACAGCTGTTTGGAACAGACGGAATTTATCTGTAAATTAAGAAGACACCTAAAGCAGAGCAGTGGCTACAAATAGGTAAAAAAGGGAACTATGCCTGCATACAATGGCAAGCAGCGCTGCAAAACCATTACACGTTCCATCAGGGCTTGGCCAGATTGGCTAGCCTCCAAAATCCACAGCAGTCAAGCTCTGCAATATGAAAAACACAGAGGCAACAAACATTCAACTTTGCAATGGACATTATCAGTAAAGACAGGGGAGCGACAATAAGCAGGATGTCTAGCTGTTTACACTACTTAAAATCAAGTCGGTGGCTTTTGTGCTGTGGGATCCCAAGCCTCTGTTCACAAGCCCTCAGAAGGCTTTTCCCCCACCCTTGCCAAAGGTGTCAGCAGTCTGTACTATCAGAAAGTAAATTCACTTCCCAAGACTGGAATTATAAAACATATATGGTACATAAAGGGGGAAAAAAATAATAATCAGACTCTGACACAGGTAAACTCTGGCTGAAACTGTGCTCTGAAATTTGAATGGTCTTCTGCTCAGATAAAGATATCACTGCGGCCGTTTTTACATGGACTGCCCCCTCCGTCGGTGTTTGGGCGGGTGTGCGACCGGGGGGTGTGTGTGTGGCAGTCTGTGTAAATGGCCATTAGTAGGGGTGGGGTGGGTGGAAACGGGACGGGTGTGCAGCAGTTGTGCACCTGTGTAAACGCCACAGGTGGCGAGTGTTTGTGCACGTGCCCTCCTGCTGCACACCCACCAACACCCATCGCACACCCACCTCCACCCACGGAGCCCTCCAACAGAACAGAGGAAGCTCCGTGGGTGGAGATGGGTGTCGATAGGCGGGTATGTGTCCATGTAAGTGGGCACACCCCCACCTACACCCGCCACGCCGACCCCCCCACCTCCCAGGTCTATGTAAAAATGGCCAACATTTATGTTCTCACACCACCTTGGAGAAATCTGATCACTATGTCTCCACAATATTTTGAGCCTGATTTCCTATAGTATCAATGCTTATTTATTTATTTGGATTTTTAACTGCCCTTCCCCAAATCATGCAAGCACTGTGTGTGTGTGCGTGTGCACACGTGCATGCTCATTCCCTCTTAACTTTTGATGCCACTGGTCAATTTCAGAGGAACAACAAGAGGTCAAGAGGCGTATTATCTAGCAGCAAACAAACCAAAAGGAACACCTCCTTTGTAATATATATCACGTACATTTGCTACATCACAAGAGAAAGCAGCATATGGTAGTATCAATGAAAGGAATAGTTTTAGATACTAAAATGCCTAAATAATCTGTGTGTGTGTCCTGGATCCAAGAAGAAAGTCTTATGCAAACTCAGATGTTACTATCGTTTGCACTGAAGAAATGATTTCTTAAAGAACTTCAGTCAAGGTTGAATAGCTGATGCAACAGTCCAAGCCGGAATAAATACACATTGGTTATTTCTGCTGTATATATTCACTATTGTCCTCATGTCTTGAATGTTTTTATTGTGTTATCTTCTGGTTTATTACTATTGTAATAAACCAGAGGGTGAATAGAAGACTAATACAATAGTAATAAACCAGAGGGTGAATAGAAGACTAATACAATAGTAATAAACCAGAGGGTGAATAGAAGACTAATACTATTGTATTAGTCTTCTATTCATCCTCAACATCAACGTTATCACTGCAAAAACAGTAGAGGAGGAGAACAATTCAAAAAACTGGGACAACTTTTCAAATCAGATTCTATAAAGTAGGACACGGTTTTATGAATACAAAACACATTTATGACATGCACCTTAAAAGCTAAAATAATTGAATGTATAGCTTCATTATCTTCTGAAAAAAGTAGTTTTAATATTTCTTAAATAAGACTTTGTTCTTGATTCCAGGACACACACAGATTATCTCTGTGTCTATAGATATTTTGTTTTACTTGCCTATGTTGTATGCAAACTCTGCTACATTAAACTGTGTTCTTAGATTTAGCCATCAGCTAATATATAAGATGTGTTATTTTCTAGAGGCTTAAGCTATTAGGTTTTATTTGTTCAGTCTACATATAACATCTAGTCATAGTTCTAAAGACTAATGCTCTTTATAGTTTTAAAAGATTAAAAGGTCTTCAATATAGCTTCCGAGCTTTATTTGTTAATATATGAAAAGGACTTGGGTTTTTAGAATTTGGCTATTTGCTGATAAATAAGAAACATTATATTCAAGAGGTGTTACTTTAGAGATTTGGTTCAATATGTTTGTAATATAACACCTAGCATGCTGGGGTTATTTATTTTAAACTCAAAGGCCGTTTTTGCATGGACGCACCCACCCACTGCTGGTGTGCGATCAGGGGGTGGGCACGTTTGTGCGCATGCTACAGTGGTGGTGAGGGGGATGGGTGTTCGCCCGTGGAAACACCACGGGCGGTGGGTGGAGGTGGGTGCGTGCTCCCAGCACACACCTATCTCCACCCATGGAGATTATTATTATTATTATTATTATTATTAACAAACATTTATATAGCGCCAGCAGTGTACCTGGCACTTTACAACGTAATAAAATAGACACGGTCCCTGCCCCTAGGGCTTACAATCTGAGAGACAGGAGCTGGGGGAGAGACTTAGGAAGGGGAACAGAGGGAGAGACAAGGGGTCTAACATTCATGAAGATGCGAGGTCTCAAGTGCACGTACTTGGCTTGGTTACGATGAGAATGACAGCAGGCAGGTCCATGTTGCAAGGATAAGGGTAAACCGATCGTAGGTATAGGAATAGTGGCTCAGCAGGATGAAGAGTCAGACAGAGCAGAGCGAAAGAGGTGAGTTTTAAGGAGAGATTTGAAGGTATGAAGGGAGGGGGCAAGGCGGATGTGGACAGGGAGGGAGTTCCAGGCATGGGGGGCAGCAAGTGAGAAGGGACGAAGGTGCTTAGGGGAGCAGGGAAGGCGTGGAAGGGTGAGAGAAGGGACAGAGGAGGAGCGAAGTGCACGGGCTGGAGTATGGAGGGCGATAAGTGCAGAGAGGTAGGGGGGAGCAAGGTTGTGAAGAGCTTTATAGGTGAAGACTAGGAGCTTGTGCAGGATCCGTTCAGGAAGGGGAAGCCAGTGAAGCGAAGAGAGGAGGGGCTGCACATGGTCGAAGCGACTGGCGAGGTAGATGACCCTGGCAGCAGAGTTTTGGACAGAGATGAGGGGAGAAAGGTGAGACCGGGGAAGGCCAGTGAGAAGAAGGTTACAGTAATCGAGGCGAGAGATGACCAGAGCAAAATATCAGACAAAAAACGGAGGCGGCTCCATGGGTGGAGATGGTGTGCACTCGTGGGAAAGGAAGCACACCCGCCTCCACCCATTGCCTGTGCACACCCATCCCCCTGCCCAGCAGCACCGTGTGAAAACGGCCAAAGTGCAATACCCAAGTAAAAGAAATATTAAAATAACCACCCAGAAGGTAAGGCAGACACACATTTAAAGTTTTTGTCCTAAAGATTAATGCTCCCTAAGGTTCTAAAGGCTTGAAATTCTCTGGTAATATACTCGAGTATTACTTGTTAATATGAGAGACATGAAAACTAGAAGTTCAAAGTATATCTATCTAGTTTTAGAGGCTTTGTTCTATTTGCTCATTTTGTAATACATTACCCAAAATGTGGGATCGCCATAAAAGAAATATTTAAACTACTTTTTCAGAAGAGAATGAAGATATACATTCAATTATTTTAGCTTTTAAGGTGCATGTCATAAATAAATGTTTTGTTTTTTGTATTCATAAAACAGTGTCATACTTTATAGAATCTGATTTGAAAAGTTGTCCTGGTTTCTTATATGGTTCTTCTCCTGAAGAAGCTGTTTTTGCAGAGAAATGTTGATGTCGAGGACAAATAGAAGACTAAGGCCCTTTTCACACAGATACTCTAATCCTGGTGAAATGGGTGTTACATTATATTATACATGTCACAGGGCTGCAGGTGTGCTCTATGGGTGCCCTGCAACATGTATAATAAAATGTAACACCCATTTTATCAGGATTAGAGTATCTGTGTGAAAAGGGTCCAATACAATAGTAACAAATCAGAAGATAACACAATAAAAACATTCAAGACGTGAGGACAATAGTGAATATATACAGCAGAAATAACCAATATGTGTTTATTCCGGTTGAACTGTTGCATCAGCTGTTCCACCTTGATTGAAGTTCTTCTTTATTAGGAAATCATTTCTTCAAAGCAAACTATAGTAACATCTGAGTTTGCCTAAGACTTTTTTGTTCTTGATTCCAGGACGCATACATAAATTATTTAGGCATTTTAGTATCTAAAAGGTATTGCTTTCATTGATTGCTGTTCTTGTTTTCTACTGGTCAATTTCAGCCATATTTGATAGGACCACAGAAAATCCTGTGGTAAAGAAGGAACCAAAATTTCATAACAATAAGTTCATGTAGAAGGAGATATGGCCTTTTTTGTAGTAAAAAACAAAAAATGCCACTGACTTACATTGGGCATTGTCTACCGTTAGGAAATCAGGCTTCATTAGCACGGTTCAAAACTATTTATTTTAGAGTAATGTCTTACTTTTGGTTCTTTTATACTACCAGCACTTGTAGAATTGCTTATAAAAGGGAATGGAAAGCAGCAAAAAGTTTAAACTAAACATATTAGAAGCTTTAGTTCTAAAGAATGAGGCTTTTTCTACTGTATTGTAAATAATTTCCCATTATGTCCCCAAAACAAAAATAAAGATAAAAGTGTGGCCTTTAATTGTGAGTAGCTTAATTAGGGAGGAGGGGAGTTTAGCACTGAGCACTCTGGGCCTAAATTTCAGAAGTGCAAAGGATCTGCAGTACCTACTTATTCCCGCTGAAAAAAATCAGGTCTATGATGAAAGACCAATGTTTGCTGCATTTTCTCTATTGGCAGCAACAGGAGAAATGCTGTGAACACGGGTCCCTGCTCATGATGTCTAGAGCTATGCATTCAAAGAGCATCCTTGTGATGTGGTGCTACCCGGCTAGTTAGAGCTAGCTATAGAACAGAAAACATCAGTACCTCTGTACATCCCAAAGTAGCCTTCTGAGCGTAGTGTCTTAAGTAGACAATCCAACCTGACCAGGACAAAATACAGCAGTTAGAAGTCATCTAAAACCAAAATTTAAACACAGTCTAAAAAACTGGGGAGATAACCTTTCCTTTGAATTGCTCTAGTTATTAGAATTAAAAATTGATAATTAATAGATGATCTAAATTACCATTAGAGAAAGTTGCTTCTTTGGGCAATGAAGAAGTCTGTAGCTGAGACAGTGTAATCTGAGCATAGCAATGCCTGTTCCATTTGACACATGCCTTGCTGAACTGACCCCCAGGGCTTTGGCAAATGGGAAATGGGAAATGCGAGACCCAGTCCTGAAGGACTAATGAGACTGAACATTCATTCCATGGTCTGTACGACAACCATTCATACCAAGAAGTATCTGCAAATGATCAAACTGGAGTATCTCTTAAAGAAGATAGCTGAAGTCTAGTGAGCACAAAAAAATGGCAATGCCACATTAATGCCACCCTTTTTAATGAACTAAATCCTACAGTTCCAGGAGAAAGAGTGTGAACACAAGCACCAACGTTTCTTTGCAGGGCTTGTGTCCTGGAAACTGCTGTCTTGGGAATTCAGTTCCTACATTCACTTACATGCTTCTGTACGCTTGCTGTCCTTTCCTCTGGTTTTGTAGCCTGGTTTTTGCGAGGTCAATTGGAAACACACAAGTAACTCCAATGATCCCAGCAACTCCACCATTGAGGAGTTTAGCAGGCAAGCTAAACAAGAGAAAATGCAGGTGAAATGGAGGCAAATGACAAAGGAAACTTTACCTCACACCCCCTGCCCAAAGCCTACCGGTGCCATGTTAAACCAGGAAGTCTCCTTGATGACATTTCAAGGCATTTGCTTAAAATGGCTAAACTTAATCAGACTGCTATGCGGTCTGATGCAATTGGGCTGATTTGGTATTACATATGCAGTGCTCCTCCCCAGCCCACACCCAGACATCTCCTCTAATCACAAGAAACAGCAAACACTGAAGCACCTGCTATTCCTGATGTTGAGAATTACAGAGTGACAGAAGGACTTTTTGCACCAGTGCCAGCACTTAGTGCTAATGCATTGAAGTGAATGGGGATAGCATTAGAAGCCCTGTCTGCTCCTGTGATAACTGCCATGACACTTCCATTTCAACTATGCAGAAACCACAGCAGCTCTCAGGGCTTTGCAGAGAGCCCCCAGCCTGTGCTGGCCTTTCTGGGAAGGTAAGCTTTCACAAAGTATGAGAAATCTAAAATAAATTTTGAAACTAACGTTTTGCATGCAATACTACAAAGCATCCACTAGCATACTACAAAGTATCTTGGGGGGGGAACCCCAACCCAAACTATGCAGCAACTATGCACCAGAATAAAGAAATAAGATAATTTCACAATGCACTAGATTTTGATGCACCTTGTTTCATTTTAACACGCTTTTCCTCTTACTCATTAATAGCCTAAATTTAGCAAAGGATCTGCCAGTCATTAGTATGGCTCAACTGTAGCACAACAGATACTTTCAAAAAAATCCTAGCCAGCAAGGAGACCTACCTAATCTGTTTCTCTGCCATCTTCTTTGGAATCCCGAAATGAAAAGTGGTCAAACTCTTTTGTTCGGTGAATACAGCTGCCACTGGAGAGAACTTGGCTGTCTAAGCAGAAAATCCCAACTAGTCTCTGTGAAGTGAAATGAAGCTTTAAAATCCATTGGTTGTTCTATAAATAACCCAGTTTCTTCCTTGGTTGCATGAGAATAAATCTATTTCAGACAGCTCACTGCTTTCTCAAATTCCGTGTGACAAATCAGATCATCCCTCATCACTACTACAACCGTAGCATCATCCTCAGTTATTAATAGTAGAGATCACTAACTTGTGCTGTAGGAAAGTTATGGTCATGAGTCATTATGCCGGACGTGGGAATTTCTGGGTAAAATTTTTTATGGATGTAAATTATTAGAATGGACTTTTCAGGGCCAATGAGAATGAAATAAAACTCCCATCTCTTGCCTTGGCTACTGCAACTTCCTCCTTATAGTCTCCTCTGCTCTGATCTCTTACCCCTCACTTCCATTCAATGCTCTGCTGTCAAAGTCATCCACCTTGCCTGTCACTTTGACCATGTTCAGTCCCTCCTCTCCGACCTACACTGACTCCCTCTGCCTGAACATTCGGCACAAGCTTCTTATGTTCACCTTCTAGGCTCTTCCACGGCCTTGCTCCCCTTCCACCACATTCCTGCCTGGGTTCCTCTGCCACCACCCTTGCCTGTTCACAACTCCCTCGCTGCTCAAAACATATTTGTCCCTTCTCCCTTGCTGCCCGACCGCCATGCCTGGAACTCCCTCCCTAGATACATTTGTTCTGCTCCCTCCTTCCCAACCTTGAAATCCCTCCTGAAAACCTACCTCTTCCGTCAGGCTTTCCCTAGTTCGTCATGAGGAGGAAATTGCCTTCTCTACCCTTCCTCCAAATCCTTTTCTTCCCTGAACCTAAGTTGAGCATGTGCACTTGCAATTTCTCAACCTCGTGAAAAGTATACTCGTCTCTCCCAATGTTCACCTCTCCCTTGTCTTTCTTAGACTGTACGCCCCTTGGGATAAGGACCTGTCTATAACTAGTGACTGTACGGTACCAGGTACATTGCTTGCGTTATATAAATAAATAATTAAATATAAATTTTCAGCTGGCATGAGCACTGCAGTTCTGGTTACTCTGCCTACAAAAGCATATAGCAGAATTGGAAAAGGTACAGAGAACAGCAACAAAGATGATCAGGGGTTTCATACGAGACGAACCTCAAAAGGTTAGGGCTCTTCGCTTAGAAAACAAGTGGGGATAAGATAAAGGTTTGTAAAATCATTAGTGGTGCAGACAGCATGAACAGGGAGCTCATATCTACCTTTTCTTGTGATACTAGAAGTAGGGGACACCCAACTGGTTGTTAACTGGTTTAAAACAAAAGGAAGCATTTTTTCACCTGACAATCTAAATTGGTTAACTGACATTGGTTAAGTTGGTCAGGGGGATGCAAACGTTGACTGCTAGAAGTTGGGGGTGAACACCAGGGAACTGATCTCTGTATACACTCTCTTCTTGTTCACTTCCCCTGCAGCATCTGGTACTGGACAGTCAGAGGGTAAAAACAGACATGATGTTAGGCTGCTGTGACCCATTTTGACCCACTCTGCACTGGACCTCACCAGCACGTTTGTGCAGGCGCCGCTAGATGTTGGCCCAGGACTGCCCCGGGCCGTGTCAGTGGTTAGTTTGGGCTCTCACCACCAGACTACGTCAAGGTCACAGCCTGGGCTAAGGTCTGCCTGACGGGGCCAAAGTGGGCTATCCCATCTGTTGTGGCCTGGCAGACACGGCCCAGATCAGCTCCACCACAGCTTCCCACCATGGTTAGCTGTCATTGGCTGCCATGGCTGCCTGTCATGGCAGGGGGCAGGGACCGGGGGTGCTAGGAAAAGCGCAGGGATGGGGCCAGCCAGGTGGCAGCACATTTGTGTGTCTCATCGCCCTCCCTGGCAGCAAGCATGTTTGTTGTGTGGTCCCGACTGTGTTCGCCATGGCTTCCTGACCTGGGCCACTGCTGCGTAGCTGTCACTTCTGTTTCCACATAGAGACAGGATACTGGACTAGATGGACTACTGGTCTGACTCTGCATTACAGTTTTCATGTCTGTAAAATTCACTAAGTGAATGCGTGCACCAGTTTCTCTCTCCTCTTAGTCATGTTTGTATTCATGTAATTTGAGAGGATAAGAGGCAGTGTAACCAGGGCACCATCTTTCCATGTCTAGACATGTGGGCATGCCATGCAATATCATGCCAAGGGGACAGCTCACAGTCACACATACGCTGCTGTCTCTGAGTCACTGGGGATTCCCAGCACAGCCATAGTGACACCTTAACAGAGTGAAAGAACAAGTGGAGGCCACTTTGGGTAGCGTGACAGTGATTAACCTGCCAGCATTTGGGAAGAGCAGAGCAGAGAATGGCACTACGACTAAGATATGGCTGGTTCCCAATCTGAGGGTAGCTGGATCTTGCTCAGGCCACGGCTGCCCGTGGCCTGTACAAACCGCATGAGTATCTCCTCAGATGACATGCGGGGGTGGGGCATTCTCACCACACATTCCCCCACAACCTCCCTCATTTTCAGCAAACCCTCAGATTCCATTTCTCTCTGCCCATACATGGACATAGCTAAGGGGGTCTGAGGCAGAACTGGCAGGTGGATAGGTGACCCCCCACCTTACTGTGACCCCCTACCACCTCAACATTCATATTGGTCACCTATGGGTATCTCAGCCACAGCACCTAGGGGCTCTCAGGAATAATTTTTTTAAGGCTCCTTGAAATGGGGTCACAGATGGTAAGAGTCACAGTTTTTCACTTGTTTTGGAAGAGAAAAAACAGGGACTAATATTTCGTTCCAAGACTCTTTCAGATCAGTATTTGCAAAACCCTACATTGCTGCCATGTCTGGACACATTTGGGTTGCTGAAAATCGAAAGACACAGATTTCTCCTTCCCCCCCCAAAAAAAAGATTTAGAAAAAGTAAAAATGGTTATAACCAATGAATTTTGGGGATGAAATTTTTTCACACATCCAAAAATTTCCCACCAACTGCCTCCATGTCACCCAACAGATCTTAGGTTTCCCCCCAATAGAGCCTTCATCCCTGGACCAGGATTTCCCCATTGGCTGAAACATTGTCCCCCTAGTGGTTGCTAATCCTACTAATCAATGCTTCTATGTATTTCCCCAGAAACTACATTCAAAATGTCACTTTGTTTATATGTTCTCAATCCGGGGGGCGGGGGGTACAAGTTCCCTGGTAAGCTTGAGGCCAAGCAATAGTGAAACGGTGGGCCTGCCTCCGGGCAGCGGGATCCTGCAGAGTGTAGCTCACGCTGGGCAGCACGGCAGAGACCGGCCTCTGGGGATAAGCTCCGCTGGGGATAACAGGACTGCCCCGATGGGGGCTTTTCTGAATGAAGGATTCCCGACAGAAATCCAGCCCTTTCTCCGGACAAGGGAGTTTCTCTCTGCCCGCGGCTCTACATTGGCAGCGTTTTCCCCTCACAACGACACGAGCTTCCTCTAGCCTGAGGGAATCACCCTAGCAACGGGAGGGGATTTGAACCCTCATCCTCGTCTACACAATAGCACAATGCCCATGCGAGCTCTACTAGCCGAGGGCCCGACTAGCCGGTCAGCTGCGGGAGAGTACATCCCAGTTCCTATTAGTGGGAAGAATGAGTGACGGATGCAGTAGCCTATGGAATACGAGACTGCTCGTGATCACTGAGGGGCTGCCTCGGCCGCGACCCTAGTACTTCCCGCTAGGAGACGCAATACTACTCACCCTCCGGAGCCGCTTCCCCTTCAATGCGGGTCTGGGCCTGAGCGCTACAACCTCCCTCCCTGCAGCATCTTATGATTGGACAGAACAGCTACGAAACAACCAATGAGCGGAGGGGGTTAATCGTTTCCATGACATCGGGCGGAGTTGGAGGCAAAGGCGAATCAATGCGAATCCGGGGCGGCCAATGGGAAACTGGATGAACTTTTTGCTCTTTGCCATGCGATTCAGCAGAGATAGCCGGTGTCTGGACTCATTTGCATACTGGTGTTGTCTCTGGCCTGTTTGCACACTTGCTCTCGTGTGTTCACGTTCACACTCGTGTTCTCCTTCGCATGCACAGTGATACTTTCCTGAGGGTTTGCACACTTATGCTTCCATTCGCTTGCAAACACTGTCCAGTGCTTAATCCATAAAAAATGAATTGCCAGGGCCCAAACCTAGCTCACAAGCCACACCCCCTGCCCCAGAACTTGACAGAACAGGGAAATGAACCCTAGTGACCCAACCACTGGACTGAATTGCCTTTCGACAGCTGGATCTAAAACAGGCATTCTTGTGATTTAATCTGTATGATGACCAACCTACAGAATGGGGCAAAAAAAGTCATTCATGAAATCCAAATAAACCATCCAGGGTTGTTCTGGCTTTTGTTTCTAAGCCTGAAATGGCCAATATTGGCCATTTCCTGATCTTTCACATTCCTGAATGCATGCTCCTAGTGGGAATATTCCTTGGGGCTCAGCCCCCCTCCTTGAATTTTATTGCCAGGACTGAGCCCTGACAAGCCCTCCCCCAAATTAAGCCCTCCTTGTGCCCTTCTTAATTTACACACTTAGAAGGCATTCAGACGTGTCTTTAAATCACACAGCTGCCTCGGCGGCATTGTGCGATTTAAAGAACCCCGCACTTCCGGGCTGGTGTGAATGCGCTGAGCGCGCACATTTCCACCTAGCCCAAATGTTTGGAGTGCGGTTTGAAAAGTTGCTCGAAGCAACTTTTCAAACCGCACTCCAAACATTCGGGCTAGGTGGAAATGTGCGCGCTCAGCGCATTCACACCAGCCCGGAAGTGCGGGGTTCTTTAAATCGCACAATGCCGCCGAGGCAG